>WAAD01021866.1:40084-164089 GCA_013389945.1 Fregata magnificens | reverse complement strand
ATAAACCCTGCACACATTTAGCCTGTCTTCAAGGGAGTGAGAAGTATTGCAGGGAAAGGGGGCTCTGGGGAACAAGACAGAAATGCGTAAAGGTGCGCTGGTACTTGGAAAGGCTTCATCAGCTGGTTGTTTAGTAAATTCAGGGAGAGCTCTGTCTGTTATGCCTTTGATCTCTGCACTTCTTCCTTTTTATCTCTTATCTTTTTCTCCTTCCCCTGCAGCTGCCATATGAGCATGTTATCCAAACTCCAAGCGGGAGAAGGGAGATCAGTCAACCAGATTACACAACAGGGGCTGGAGAGGGGGCGTTGGAGGTATAGTTAGGAGCATGGAGAGGTTGTGAGAAAGCCTCAGGTCCTGCAGGCGGGTCGATGCAGGCCACTCTGATTAGTTTGGTTATCTAAACTGGTGTAGCTGTGATGGGCTAGGGATGTCAGCAGGCAAAGTTGGTGCAGAGAGGCTATATCTCTTAGTAGATCAATTAACAGTTGGAAAAATAGACAAGCATTGAATCTGAAAGCACCCAATGTAGTTTCTATATATAAGCTAAACATACTTTTTTGTTCTATGCCATATAGAACATCCAGCCATCCATATGCTGATGGATATTTGAAGGTCAAGTGTTCATCTGTACGGGCAAAATGACTGGTAAAGGAATCCTGAATAATTATACCTGTACACTGTAGGTAAGATGGGGTAATTCCCCATGTGGAAACTCCATTCTAGAAAGCAAGCCACTTTTATTCTGAAATACAGTGCCTGCTAAGGGAGCAATAACAACAGACTATAATTATCAGATTATTCCCAGTGTAGGCAAACCATAAGAATACAGGACGTAAAGGGAGAGAACAGAAAAGACAGAGGTGGAACGAAGGTAGTCAAGCAGTTAACCAGAGATACCTGTGGGAAGATGTGATATAACTATACTTTCTCATGTGGACTTTATAGGCTAAAATAAACCTTGTAGTAAGCCTCAGAAGTTTGTTTAAAGGTAAGATATTTCTTCAAACTCAGTTTTGAAGAGTTCTTGCTCTTCCGTCAGCTCAGCGTGGCAGTGGGATGTGTATGCATTGAATTTTTCATTACAATTTGTAATGACAAGGTTCTTGGTTATGAGTTTAATTAGGACTCAGTACTGTCTTCCTTGTACAAAGATCAGAAATCTGAGGACTATGAAAAGTGCATGTTAGATCTCTAGCTAGTTATGATTATGTACCTGGTACATCATTAATAATGATTTATATATAGAATGAAATAATCCTTCAGTGCAAGAAGGGGATGGCATATGCACATATATAGATATATACATATTTTAGACTGAAATGCTCTTTGACAAGCCAAGAACAGGACGCTATACATGCATCTTTAGTAACTGAATTGATTTTGGCAGTTACCTTACTGCATCTTTGCTTTACTGAAATATTTTATCACCGTTGTACTTATCTGCCATCATTATAAGCAAGCTGCTTAATGATGGCCTGTGCTAATGCAAATTGTATCACTTGCGTTAATGTTGTAGGAAGCCTCAGATACACAGGATGAGTGTCCATGGAGCTACAAGCAAGAAAAAAAAGCTTCAGACTAGTGAAAGAGGTATCTAGGCAATGGGTTGCCTCCTACATTAGTGGGATGAGCTTACCAACGGGAGATTTTGCCTTCTGGAGAAGCCTAAATGAGAGGGACATCCCTCCTTTCCCTCTTTTCATGTTCTGCTGCTAATGAGAGAGTAGAGCTTTCTGTTGAGGTAAAGAGCTACACTTACAACATATAGCCCGAAAAAGAGCAAGATAATATGTTCAGCCTTGAGAAAAGGAGGCTTAGAGGTGATCTCATCATCATGTATCAGTACTTGAAGGGAAGTTACCGAGAAGATGGAGACTCCCTTTTTACAAGGAGTCACATGGAGAGGACAAGGGGTAATGGGTATGAGTTACTCTTAGGGAGATTCCGATTGGACACGAGAGGGAAATTTTTCACAATGAGAACAGTCAACCATTGGAATAATCTCCCCAGGGAAGTGGTTGACTCCGCTACACTGGATACTTTTAAGACTCAGCTGGACAGGGTGCTGGGCCATCTCGTCTAGGCTGTGCTCTTGCCTAGAAAGGTTGGACCAGATGATCCTTGAGGTCCCTTCCAACCTGGTGTTCTATGATTCTATGATAACACACTGCTGTTTGCTCTGTTGGCAGGTAATGCCGTTTCTGCAGTGGGAGATGCTTCTGAGTAGAGAGATTCAAATGTGGACCTGATCCATGGAGGAGTACCTGCGGAGTTTAGTCTGAGGGTGCTAGATGTTCACAATGTTAAATAGTGATGCTGGCAGGAGTTTTCAGATCTAATTTCCATGTATTTGAACACTGGCGACTTTCAAATGGAACACACAGAAAAACTGTAATTAAATCCCAGTATTTATTTCATTCTGCTGCTTTATGGGATTCCTCCCAGAGCAGCTAAATGGTTCCTGTTCTTCTTAAATTATTCTTGTTTGTGTAACCTTCAGTAAAGTGTTTTTGAAAGGTTAGATGTTATTGTTATGTAGTTAGCATTACTCCCCTTCTTAAGAACAAGCAATTCTATGAATTGATCTAATTTATGTAAGTTTAAATACAATGTTTTTATAAATCTTTGCCTGTGCTTCAAAGCTATGCATGGATCATTAAAATCATAAGATAATTAAGGGGAAAGCTTTAGTATGAAATGTTATGTTAAATGTATCAAATATTTCATAAATCTCTGTTTTTCTGGTGTCACAGATTACCACCTTTCTTAGCTATTTTATTCAAATCTTTGCCTGGAGAGATGGTGCCTTTACTTCCCTGGGTGCGATATTGGAGGAGTACTGGTTGGGCAGTTTACTTTATTGTTCCCATCCTGCTGTTATCAGAGCTGGGTAGGAAATGAATGTCCTGCTCTGTCAAACTCTTCAGGAATTCAGACTTCTCACCCTGCAGAAAAGGTTGCAGAACTTCCCTCATGAGAAAAGAAACCACATTTCTACAATATGAATGAAAGCACTCACCTGGTATGTGAGATCTCTTTTCAAGTTCCCACTTAGCCATTTTTTTATTCATTGGGTTATTTTAAATGTAGAGTGATCTCTCCTGTCTTTTCCTTATCTCCAACACAAGAAACTTTTCAAAGTAGAAGTTTTATTGATCATTAATTTTCCAGCAGCCCCTCGTCATGTTTCAGCAGATAACTCTGGATCAGTATCAGCTGTTGTTTCCTGGCTTCAGTCCAAAATTTCCCCTGAAAATAAATACATAAAATCTCCATCCTTCCCATACTATGCAATCAATGTGCATAATATCGAAGAAACATCTGGCTATATAATATGATGCAGAAAGCTAAGCTTTTCATATTAATTGTAAGTAGGTTTTCCTTCTTAGCATGCATAGTTTGAAAAATATGTTGTGGCTGTTATTGTGGCTGTTGTACTATCCCATACTGGAATCTGTATCAGAATCATAAAAAATGCTACATGAGAAAAGAACCTGGAAAGACACTTCCCTAGAACATATCAGAAGCAAACTTTCTATGGACAAACCAATAAAATTCATCCTTCTCAAGGCAACAGTCAATGCCTCCTTCTTAAGAACCATCAAAATCTGTGGCTTGCGCACATTGTTTCCCCAAATATGATATATTTTGTCCAGTGTGCCAAATGCATCAGGTCTTGCTTCATGAAGGTCAATTTCTGCTGCCCTTCTCCATATATTCTCTCTTTTTTTTNNNNTTTTTTTTTTTTTTTTTTTTTTTTTTTTTAGTTCTTTCAGATAGAAAGTGGCCATCAGCTATACCTCTCAAGCCTGAAATTTCTGCTTGAAGTGGTGTTGGTGGGACATCACACCAAGCGCTGTGCTTCAGACTTGGTATCATAATGGGCTGACTTTCTCTTTAGACCAGCACTCTGTTGTGTTGAGGTTTTTGAACTATAAGATAGTTTTACCATTTCAAACAGCTCATCTTGATTCCAAATATGTTTGTAAGAAAATGGTCCTTTGGTAAAGGTGATTGGGTTTGAGACTCTTTAGAATTGGCAGGTAGTCATTATTGAGGGCAGAAAAATCTTAAATAAAAAAGGTTGTGTCCATAGGAGAGTATTGTAACTGATGTGTTCTTGGCTAGGTAGCTGCCCAGATGATAAGATTTAGGCATGGCAGGGACAAACATAGTCTATATAGTAGTGATGTGAAATAACAAAGATTTTATAAAATGAGCAATCATTTGAGAAATAATTAGTTCTCCAGCTTTATAAGTTTACAGGGGAATCAAGAACCCCTTCTGGAGTCTTATGGAAAAATTTAATTGAATAATTAAAACTACTTCATTGGATATTTAGTGAATATGTATTTATTCTTATAGAATCATACAATCATAGAGTGGTTTGGGTTGGAAGGGACCTTTAAAGATCATCTAGTCCACCCCCCCTGCCACAGGCAGGGACATCTTTCACTAGATCAGGTTGCTCAGAGCCCCGTCCAACTTGACCAGGGATGGGGCATCCACAGCTTCTCTCGGCAACCTGTTCCAGTGTCTCACCACCTTCATTGTAAAAAATTTCTTCCTTATGTCCAATGCAAATCTACCCTCTTTCAGTTTAAAACCGTTGCCCCTTGTCCTGTCACTACAGGCCTTTGTAAAAAGTCCTTCTCCATCTTTCTTATAAGCCCTCTTTACATATTGAAAGGCTGCAATAAGGTCTCCCTTATAAATTAATCGAAGGATGTATCCTGGAAATGTCAAGTCTGTTTCCCAAAACTTTGTTAGGACACTCCACAGAAAGGCAGACATGGATTTCTCTCTTGTAGGCATAATTCCAAGTTGCTGAATTCTTGAGCATAGTAGCCCTAGAATCTCTTTGTAGCCTGTGGAAAGCATTTCCAGGGGACAGTTCTTCCCATCCCACTGAGCCTGTGAAGGTGTCTCTTTCCAGATCCTTAAGCAACTAAATAAAATGAAATAGGTTGAACAGAAGCCAAAGTCTACAAACATGAGAGCAATTTGATGAATATTCATAATGGCTGAAGTTTACTCCTAATGGACCAATACAACGACTATATAAAAATTATGTGCAGGTTATGTTCACTGAGGAGGCACATAAGCAGTCATCAGGTCTGTACGTAGGGCTAGATTTCGTACTGTGTAAAGTGTTATTTGTTAGGGGACTGAATTCTCGAGATTTTACCCTTTTACATCATACTTATGTACTTTCATTCAAAGTCATACATTTTTTCAGGTGGAGAGGAATATTCTGTATTGCTGATGCAATTGGTTTTATTGTTATTCTTGGCACAGAGCCATTTAATTGCTTTGAACGACCAGTAGTTGCAAGGCCTGATAAGTATGATGATTGTCATCAAGAGTCATTTAGTGCTTTGCTTTCACAGAGCACAAACTCCCTTTGATTCACATTAAAAGGATAAGGCCAGATTTTCATCTGGTGTAAATCAGAGAAAAATGCTGCCTGTTGTGAATGTGTGTCTTTTGTATTTAATTAATTAGTTGAAGATTTTTCTTCTAAGCCCATTGTAGGATTTGTATAATCTCATTTAGTCCATCCTTGCTTCTGAAATTCTGCTATTATACCTCTGTGGACACTTTCTGTTTCTCGTATATCTTTGTGATGGGAGACTTGGAACTGAACACTGCTTGCAAGGTGAGACTGTATTGATTTAGACAGTGGTTTAATGCTTTCAGACTTTTCTCAGTCCAGTGCTTCCTCATATTCTGTCAGCTTTTTAGAGTGATGCTGAACATTGTGCAAATGTTCTTATTTTGCTGACCACATCAATACTTGAATGATTTCTTCCAAGACTGTACTCGATAACATGGAGTTTCCTCTGTTTTGTGTTGTCCATTCAACCAGCATTTGTTAGGTCTGTATGCAGTTTTTTCACAACCTTATCTCAGGCTTCTGTTTTGACTGTCAAATAACATTGTGTCACTTGTAAACTTGCCCTGCTCACTCTCTTTTCCAGATCATTAGTCAAGACATTGAGCAGTAGCCTGCATCTTTAGGCACTGCAGTTAATCTTTGGCCTGACTGAAAAGTAAAACCTGTATTCCCACTTTTTTGCCTACGTCAGTGACAACGGCAGAACTTGATGCAGCTGAGAAGGCAGTTAAAAAAATCTTCTTGTCCCTGTAGACTTTAGCATTGGTTGAAATTTGAACTAGTTTGGATAAAAAATTATGCTGTGAGCGGCTGTGGTGGCATCAGAATCTCAGGGTGGTTCCAAGAAACCTGTAGGAGTTGCAGAGGCGGAGCCCATGGATGAGTGTTTCCTACGGCATACAGAGCCATGCCCTTGTTATCTGGAGTTTAACTACCCCAGACTGCCACCGGTCGGCAGCTGACCGCTTGGGTGGGAGATGAAGTGTGGGCTAAGGTAATGGGTGCATGTTCTGCTCTCTACAAGATGCATAAGCCTGGCTGGTGCACTGGAGATTGTACACAGCAGACTCGATTGCACTGGGATGAGTGTAAGGCTCTCTGTACTTTTTTTCTCTTTCTTCCATCAGTCTTTCTAGTCGTTACCAGAAAGGGGTATTTCTGCACATGGCTTGTCATCACTGTGGCTCGTTCAACAAGCATGGGCTAGTATGGAAGTCCACAATCCCTGGAAACTCTGCTCTCTTTGCTGTGTTATATTCTCAGAGCTTCAACGTAGGATGACTAAGTCCTGGCATCTTTTACATTCCCAAATGATTGCCTGGCTCCTAGTCAGCTGTGGGCTTTCCACTCTTCTCATGCTGCTGAAATATTGATGCTGCTTCATTGCAAAAGAGCTACTTAATGCCCATGTTTAAGTACAAGAGCCTGATGTGAGACATTCCCTCCTGTAGTTCATCTCATCCCTCAGACACATGTAGGCAGCTTGCGGAGGGAATGGGTTGGGGTGTGGGGGGAGAGAATGTGTGAGCAGCTGGGGAAAAATGGGATCAGATATCAAAACATCAGGATAGGAGTCCCAGCTGAGAAATCTGAACAAAAAGAAGTGTTTCATTAGTTGGAAGGAGATGGTTATGTCTAGTCCAATTTGGCAAGGAAGATCCACTTTTCAACATTTCGCTAAGGCAGCTTCTGAGGGAGTTGGTCCTGCAGGCCTGTCTCCCCTCTCAGGTTTTTCTTTAATTATGAATAGTAGAAGTATGCTGGGGGTGCCTTTGGGAAGGCGGTACGAGGGAAGCTGGAAGGCTCTGTGCTTGTTCACTGAAGCATGAGAGCAAATTCTGTGCACGTTTCAAGGCAGGAGCATGCCTGGTTGGCTGCGTCTGCCTCAAATACTGCAATGCTACCTTACGATTCACTCATACTGCCTGCACAAGTGTAGCCTAAACCTTCTGTATGCTAGCCCCTTTGCAGCTCCTTCCTTCCCTCCATCTACCAAAGCAGCCTCACCACCTCTTGAGCCTGAATTTGTTGTTGTTCAAACCAAAAAGCCCAGTGTCTTAGAGCATCTGAGTGAGATTCCTGTAGGACTTTTGGTGCTAGCACATTCACTTTATTACTGGTGAAAATGACTCTTCTTATACCTCTTGGCATCACACTTTGGTTTCTCAGCCCTGCATCACAGTATCAAGAGGTTGTCAGATTGTGCTTAGCTAGAAATATCGGGTGCTCCTATTTTGGTGCTAAATTATGGGCTTTAAGTTTATAGCAGAAATTCTGGTGTTAATCCCTAAATACATGGCTTTATACCCCATGATCTTCAGTTTTATCCTGCCTGTTTTACTCTCAGCCCACCTGTATAATACTCTGATCTTCCTCTGCACTGACACAGCCTTTGAATCTTGTGATATGCTCTAGTTTCATTAGCATGTTTTCATTTTCTTGTGCCAAGGTCGTTAATGAAAGTATTAAATAAGATCAGTTCCAAGGTCCAGGCTTGAAGAAGCCTTAATTGGTTGTGCCGGGTACATTTTGCAGATAAACAAAAGACACGGCGCAGATCCTCATGGGAGCAAATCAGCCTAATCCTAGTGACTTCTGTAGAGTTATTCTGGTTATTCATAGGATGCTGCTTCATTTCAGTCTTTTGTCCTGCACACCGATAGCAAAACAGTCCCTTGTCCTATGGCCTGAGTAGCTTTATAAGGACCATGAAATACGATTTGGAAGAAGCATGGCTGGATGGATAACACTGACGTTGACATGGAGGCAGGACAGAAGTGCTAGTGTCTTACTGCTGAGTGCATTTTGCAGCAACTTTGAAAGGAAAAAAGAGCGAGAGGGTCTTGTGCAGATGTGGGAAGAGGCGGTGGATACATGAGCCGAATGCCCTGAGTACCCAGATAAGGAGCCTCACAAAAATGCTGTATGTTCTTGGGGGCATAGAGTCAGAAATGCATTGTGCTCCTGGTGTGACTCAAACAGCCACTTGTGAAAAACAGATATGTCTTTGTATAAAGCATTAGTCAAGCTTATTGCATGTCTTCTTGTGTACGGAATACTATTACCATGATTCATGTGTACCTTTTACCTTATTTTATGCACAGAATTAATCATACTTCCTGTGGAATGGGAAGATATTTTCAATTATTTTTTTAATAAATAGCAAGGAGTACATAGAGCTAAACATTGAGCAAAAACCATTATTAAGCATCTGTAAAGCAGTTAGGAGTATTAAAACCCATGGGCTCCAGGAGAGTTATCTGCCCCTCCGTGATCCCCAAGAGCTGCTGTGCTGTAGCATATCAGCCCTTTTCCTGCCCTCTTCTGTCTCTCTTCTCTTTGTTATACTGAAGCTCTGGGGAAACACAAAGGAGAAGAACAAGAAGTTACTTTCCAACTTACAGGCATTAACCCAGTGCAGATGTCCGTTTGCCTTTTCCTCAGGTTTGGGTCTTCATTCTCATAGACTCTTTCCAGACCTAAACAAATCTGAAGTTACAAGGATTTAGTCTTCCCAAATTTTTGCTGGTCCCCTGGGCCTGTTGTATAAAGACAGTGCTTTTCTGGTAACTCAAGGAGAAATTTATTAAACACGGCATGGTTTTTTGGATATTGAGGGAAGGAGCAGGAGGGTAGAAGGCTATTAACTGGAGAGAAGCTTCAGGGGGTATGTGTGTCTCTGTTGGGAGGGTCGACCGCTGCTTTCGGTATGAGGTAGCAAAGTGCTTGAGAGGCAAATTAGTAAGTGGGCACCTTTAGGGCTGTCCTCACTTTGAAGGATGTCACTGTCAAGCTTGTTGCCAGCAGGCAAACCAGATTTTTTTTAATGTGGGTAAGGACAAAGGAGGAAAAATACATCCTATGCCTCCAGAATACTGGCCCCAGCCTACACACAAGCACACTCCCTCCCAGTATGAGCACCACCAGAGTGCTGTGTCAATGCACAGTCTCCATGCTAAGGGAGAGCACTACTTTTGGCATAAGTTCATTTAATTCCAGGAGGTCAGCATGAAGTACACTGCAAAACGACAGGAAAGCTGCAGAGAATTCCCTATAGCAACTGTCAGAATTGCTTTCCTTTGGCAAGTGTCTGCATAGCCTGAGCTCAGCAATTTCCCTCATAATAATAATTTATGCTGGCTCAAAGCTAAGGGCATCAATTAAACTGTAAGCCAGCAACATGTCTCTAGAAGTTTTTTCCCCCTTGTCCAGTAAACACTGTTAGAATAAATGAACTTTTCCTTCCAACTGATGTGTCTTTCCTTTAGCTGCGGATTTCTTTGATGTAACGCCCTATCATCTGGGCAGTCTGCTCAGTGGAGGAGGAGGCAATAAGCTTTATCAATAATCTGGACAAGGGGATCGAGTGTACCCTCAGTAAGTTTGCAGATGACACCAAGTTGGGCGGGAGTGTCGATCTGCTCAAGGGTAGGTGGTCTACAGAGGGATCTGGACAGGCTGGATCAATGGGCCGAGGCCAGTTGTATGAGGTTCAACAAGGCTCAGTGTCAGGTCCTGCACCTTGGTCACAACAACCCCATGCAACGCTACAGGCTTGGGGAAGAGTGGCTGGAAAGCTGCCCAGCGGAAAAGGACCTGGGGGTGTTGGTCGACAGCCGGCTGAACATGAGCCGGCAGTGTGCCCAGGTGGCCAAGAAGGCCAACAGCATCCTGCCTTGCATCAGAAATAGTGTGGCCAGCAGGAGTAGGGAAGTGATCGTGCCCCTGTACTCGGCACTGGTGAGGCCGCACCTCGAATACTGTGTTCAGGTTTGGGCCCTTCACTACAAGAAGGACACTGAGGTGCTGGAGCGTGTCCAGAGAAGGGCAACAAAGCTGGTGAGGGGTCTAGAAAACAAGACTTATGAGGAGCGGCTGAGGGAAGTGGGGTTGTTTAGTTTGGAGAAGAGGAGGCTGAGGGGAGACCTTATCGCTCTCTACAACTACCTGAAAGGAGGTTGTAGTGAAGCGGGTCTTGGACTCTTCTCCCAAGTAACTAGCGATAGGACAAGAAGAAATGGCCTCAAGTTGCGCCGGGGGAGGTTTAGACTGGATATCGGGAAAAATTTCTTTACTGAAAGAGTGGTTTAATATTGGAACAGGCTGCCCAGAGAGGTGGTGGAGTCACCGTCTTGCAGCCTAGCTGTATTTCCTTTATTTTTATCACAGTGAGGATACACAGTGAGATACAACTAGTGTTGTATTCCTCATCTGCTTTTTTCCTGCACTAAGCACTTGCTAGTGATGTGGCCAAGAGGCAGTCTTCTCAAAAGGTCATCAACTCCAGTCTTCAGTATGGGATTGTGGTGGTAAATCAGCTTGCCACCAGCTAGAATACTGAAGACCAGCACTGGGCTGTTTGCCAGAGCACAGGAAGGCAGGTAATGGCGGCAGCAAAAAACGGGTAGCTGGCAAAGTAAGTTGGGATGTCAGCAGAAGAATATGGGATATTTTCAGAAGAAGGATGCACCTATTCTCATTCTGGAAGGGTTAGACTCCTCCAACAGCTTACTGAATCTGCCTCCAAACTGGGTTTAAGTCTTTGCCAGTTTAATAAGTAACATTAGTTGTAGGAGCAAGCCTAGTTAACACTAGTTTAGAAGCTCTCCTACAAGGATCCTAGATGAAGACAAGGATGACATCCTTCCTTCAGTGGCATTGATGTCTCTCTCGGTTCAGAAGGCCAAAAGGAAGGAGGTGGAAAAGCTTGTGCCTCCTTGGCTTGAGCCACATCTGAATGTGCAGTATTGCCCTTTGTCATTCCTGTATTAGTGTTTAAGCTGTAGTTTCACTGTTGTACTAGTCTTCAGGCTTAAGCAGCTCTCTGGAGAAAGAATTGCCATTCCCAGCTGGACACGGTTATAACTGTTTATTCTGTATTGAGTGTTCATCTCAATGCTATTAAGCTCAGAGCAAGTTTGTGAGAAGCATTATACATAACTCCTGTCCCTCTGATATCCATCCAGCCGGAGTTAGGCGTGGAAAGGGGAAGACAAAAAGCCCTCTCCTGGCTCATCCCTTACTGTAGGAGATCACTTTTGTTCCATTTCGCCACATTCTTTGCATTCTTTTGCAGTCAGGGCTGGGTCTGGAGCAAGAACCAGCCAGACCATGAGCCTCCTGCAAAGCCACAGGCCTGAGGCACAGGGATGAACCTTCGCGAATGTTCACCTGCAGGAGAAGGGGGAGCGTGCCTTGTGGAGCATCTCACTCTTTCCACTGAAGGATTAGGGATCTGTGTCTGCAAAGGAGAGGGAGCACTGGGGACAAATATCTTCTGTTCAAATGTATACCCTTTCAGTGATGGGGAGCAGAAAGGTTCCCTCTCCCTGGTGAAAAAGGCAGGACCAGCAGTAGATTTGGTCCCTGAACTCAGGACATCATGTTACCTACCTTCACAGGTGAATTTTACCGTTTGTGTTCCCCCAAATCTGGGCAGAAGCTTCCTAGCACACTTCCAAGAGGATATGAGACATTTTAAGTTACACTACAGGCAGTATGCCTTCTATGTACAGTAATGGGCTCACTCCCATAGAAACATAGAATCATAGAATCATTAAGGTTGGAAAAGACCTCTAAGATCATCAAGTCCAACCATCAACCAACACCACCATGCCTCCTAAACCAGGCCCTGGAGTGCCACATCTACACCTTTTTTGAACGCCTCCAGGGTTGACAACTCCACCACCTCTCTGGGCAGCCTCTTCCAATGCCTAACCACTCTTTCGGTAAAGAAATTTTTCCCGATATCCAGTCTAAACCTCCCCTGACGCAACTTGAGGCCATTTCCTCTTGTCCTATGGCCAGTTACTTGGGAGAAGAGTCCAAGACCCGCTTCACTACAACCTCCTTTCAGGTAGTTGTAGAGAGCGATAAGGTCTCCCCTCAGCCTCCTCTTCTCCAAACTAAACAGCCCCAGTTCCCTCAGCCGCTCCTCATAAGTCTTGTTTTCTAGACCCCTCACCAGCTTTGTTGCCCTTCTCTGGACACGCTCCAGNAAGTGCAGGACCCGGCACTTGGCCTTGTTGAACCTCATACAATTGGCCTCGGTCCACTGATCCAGCCTATCCAGATCCCTCTGAAGGGCCTTCCTACCCTCGAGCAGATGGACACTCCCGCCCAGCTTTGTGTCATTGCAAACTTGCTGAGGGCGCACTCGATCCCCTCATCCAGATCATTGATGAAGACGTTAAACAAAACCAGCCCCAGAACTGAGCCCTGGGGAACACCACTCCTGACCGGCCGCCAACTGGATTTAACTCTGTTCACCACCACTCTCTGGGCTCGGCCATCCAGCCAGTTTTTTACTCAGCGAAGAGTATGCCCATCCAAGCCATTCCATTTCAGTTGCAAGCTTTCACTGCCAAATATTTGGGAGTAGCTTAGTTCCGATGGTAATGCAGGTATACATCTGCCAGGATGGATCTGCTCTGAATGTTGTTTGCTTTCTCCAAGCATTTGTCCTTTGAAGCATTTGTCCAAAGGAGACACTTCCTTTGTAATGCCCAGCAAAGGACAGCTTGAGAAACCACAGCAACCTGCTCCAGGCCAGCTTCTGAGCTGAAAGGAGGAATATGGCCAAAACACTGCATCCCACCATTAGGGAAAATAAAGCTGGGAAAGTTGCTTTTTTCCTGCTCAACAAAAGCAAAGTGAAACAGAAGCCTCTCAGCCTTTTTTATCATCAACCTAATTGAATAGAAAAATGAAGGACATCAAGTAATCTGGACTTTATAGCTGAAATCTAATCTCTGTCAAAACATTTCAGGAATGTGCATCATGCCTGTTAAAGGCATTATAATATTGGTAACAGAACTTGCACGCTAATTTGCACTGCCCTTGCCAGAAAGTACCCTGGTGATTTTCCTTCTGTCCTTTTTCTGCATCGTGAGGGAGGTTGAGCCCACATTAAAACTTGCAGTCTGGTGGTGAAAGTGTGCCTGCCTTGCCCAGATGCATCAGTTAGTTGTTAAGAGACTACAAACAATTTAAAGGCAATAATGTGAGGTGGAATTGTGTGCTTTCAAGCATTGCTGTGCAACAGGCAGTGATGCCCTGCCCATAGTATCTTTTGGAAGCTCCTATCACTTTGTCATCGTGACTGTACTTGGTGCATCAGAGGGACTATCCCTGTAGGTATGCGATTGCTGCTGCATTTGTTTATTTAGTCCCTTCCATGCCTCCATCTCAGCCCTTTCCAGAGTTACAGAAGCTGGGGACGACATTAGGATCTTTCCAGTGAAGAAGTGTTTGGAGCATAATACAGCGCTTCATTTGTGCACGCAGGAAAGCTTTGCTCACCCTGAGTAGTTGCAGATACAGGAGGCTGTTGGACACAGCCCCTGCTCTCATCATCTTCCGCTGCCTAGATGTCACTTAAGTGCTGCTAATAACCTCCAGCCCAAAGAAGTATCACGTTTCTCTCATGGAGTTTTTCAAGCTTTGTCTGATTCATGAATTAGATTTAACCCCTGGTTCAAGCACTGCTTGAGAGCTTGTTAAAACTGAACATTAAACATCTAAGTTATATTCCAACGCTTCATTTACTTTCTTTCCTTTTGCACTTAATGCAGCAGCTTGCTTTTGTTTAAAGTCCGCTTCCAAGCTTGTTTTTTTGGGGTATGCCCACACAGTATTTAAATGATTGAGATTGCTGTGTGACAGATGTTTAAAATATTTAAATTGCAAGCCAAGGACTGGTTTACAACTCATCATTTTAGCTGAAATCATTAGGAACCCTGAAGCACTGGCTGAGCCTTAGGCCCAAAACACTGTTCAGCTCCTTTTCAAGTTTCAGAAGTTCAGCTTTCACCCACAGATCTAAAGTTCCTAAATGTTACAACTGCCTCAGTTTATGAAGAAAATGGAGATTGTGTTAACAGATGTCATGCAGTTTAGACTCTTAATTCCTTGTTAAATACCTCAAAAGCATCATTAAAGGCTGTGGGAGCGGGGCACTTACTCAGGTGCACTGGCTGGACTCTGACGCCAGGAGGGAAAGCCGAGCTAAGCCAAGCCAAGCCACAAGCGAAGCACATTTCACCCTCCAGATCCTTTTAGCAGGTCCTTTCCTAGGGCACAACTTGTTGTTTACAACAAAGGAAATATTACAACTGAAACACAGTCCCCAGGGGGCACTTCCCTGTCTCCGTTAACTGGAGGAAATAAGACACACCTTCCATATGACCTGAGAAACTGCTTTCTAACGTGCCACGTGGACCTAAGGTAGGCAGAGATGCCAAAACCATCCCTAGGCTGCTGCTCTATCTTGGAAAAAGCTGCAGCATTTGTTAACGCATGTGAGCTCCCAGACACTGAGATGTAAAAAAGCAATGCAATGCTTTTGAAGATCCCATCAGGCCCCTTGTCCGATCCAAAGGTCACGTATTGCTATGATGTGTCTTGAAATAAGAAAAGCAGTCCTTCTTCTTGACGAGTTGAAAGTGTTGCTGCACACTGGTATGGGTACGCTGCTGCCCTGTTTACAATGTGGATCGTTTCCCACCAGCTGCAAACGAGCTCTGCTTTGTGGAGGTGCTGCACGGGCCCTTGAAGCACTTTGGCTTCCGTGGCAGCTGGGGCTGATATCATCTCGGGAGGCATTCTCAGAAGTTTGCAGGAGCAGTTTTCAATGGGACAGCAGGTCTCTCTGTTCCTCTGGATTATAAATGGTGTCCTTAGGTTGGTCTCCATATTCAGAGTTGTGTTACTGAAAAGGTCAGTATTTTATCAATGTAGCTGTCTGCATCTCAATTTTAGGTACAACTAATATTTCAGAGGTGCTGAGCATCCATGATTCCTGGGCTTCTGGCAGCTCAGTTCTGAGTTTCAATGTATGTATTTAACTATGATATTCATCCTGCATTTGTTATGCAAGCCCTGAAATATTTTTTAATAAAGCTCTTTTGTTAACGATAAGTCAAGTTAAGTTGCAGTGCTTTTTACACCAAATATTTTATTCAGAACTTGCTTTTGATAAAAGCTAAACAATTTGAAGGAAGGCAACATTTTCCATCCCTTCCAAGATCACAAGATCATTGCCATGCTGCCAGGCTTATAAGTAGACTACAGGGGAATCCTACACCTTGACTTCTGGAGGCTGCTGGATCCCACCACCTGCAGTGAGGCTCTGAGCGAGATGCTCAGGCCAGGTCAGGCCACAGCAGCAGAACCCTCACCTAAAGAAAACATAAAAAATATACCAGTTAAAATACTCTTGCAGAACGGTGCCCAGCTCTAATCAGCAGAGGCGAGCAAAACAACGGGAAAAACTGGGAAAAGCCCGAGAAGGATTCTCCAAAGGTGGTGATTTGAAATCTGCCCTTATATAACTTGTTGAAGTCACCAAATATGAACTAGGTCCAGCAAACTCATTCAATTTTTTATTCTATAAATAGTTTCCTCTCTCCAGCAGCGTGAGTTTAAGGCTTAATAGTGGTTTGGCAGTTTCCAGGGAAAAACCCGAATGGTCTGCCAGTTCGCTGTGAGGGAGGAGCAGAAGGATGGTGAAACACCCTGCGACACATTCCCACTGGAGCCTACTGACTTAAGGTTTGAACTTAACCCCTTTGTGGGATTCAACATGTCTGATTATTCGGAAACCATATGAAAGCCTAAACCTCAGGGGAGGCTGCCTTCCCCACCGCCCTGCCTGCCAGCCTGACTCAGCACTGGAGCCTCCGCCGCTTTCCCCACGGGGCTTCAGCACCTCGGCAGGAGATCCCTGTGGTTTTATGCAGACCAATTTCTGCATAGTTTTTCAAACAGGGAAAAAAGCACCCAAAATGTTTTTGGGGTTTTTTTTAATGATTATCCCTTACAACTTGCTTTCCCAGCTCAGTTCTGTGTTGCTAATTGGAACTGCAGAATTGAAGGAGGCAGTACTGGAGTTACTAAAGCAGCCAGGCAGGAAAGCGAAAACAATGGCTTGGATAAAAAACATTCCCCCAGACCAAAAAGGACAACCAGGCAGAGAGGGATGAAGAGGGATCCCTGCGTTCCAGCCCCTGGTTGGGAGGCTGCTTTGGGAAGGCTGAGGGGGACAAGCTGAACTGTGAGTGTAGGGAGGGAGCTGGGGGCTGCTGGGGTGTGTCGGCGGGAAGCTGGAGATGAAGGGAACCGGCTGCAAGTGATGCCGTCTGCTTCTGCGACTCCCGAGGATGAGCAAATGGGACTTGCCTGGGCTGGGAACAGAGAGAATACATGTAGGTAAAGGAATATGCTGGGAGAAGTATGTGCATGCCTGGGGGGTTATACCTTGGCCATGTGTCTCTCTGATTTTTGGTGGGGATGAATTAAAAAGGTTTCTTGGAGGGAAGTTGCAGATTCATAGCAATCAACCGACAGAAAGCAAACCTTTTTCTGGGAGAGCTGAAGTAGCTGTAGTTGGTCACAGCTTAGTATGAGCCTTGGCAAACCCCCCCCAGCAAAGGAGGGACATGAGTCCCTCTGCTCACTGAGCATCCCTGCTGAGACTCCAGGAGGGAGGACAGCGCATGTGGCCCAGCAGTCACAACAGGACCAAATTCTCATTTATTGCTTACTGCCATTAGTCTTCAGTTCAAAAATCATACGAACACATCAGTCATCCCTGCCTGTGCTGTGGATCCTCTGGTCGGAGGAGGCCCCAGAGGGAGGTCCTTGGAGGGCAGTGGACTGGCTCAAGTTGTAGACCTGCTTCGTGTCGCTGACACAACTGTGCGTACAAAGCAAGTACACTGAGGGGTCTGTGCCCTGGCCTGACCCCAAAGCACCTCTGTGCACAGTGTGTGCTCTCCTACGCAACAGGGAGGGCCTGCAGGGCTGATGCTCCTTCCCACTGTTGTTGCAGGTGCAGCTAGCCCTTTCCTTTCAGGAATGTACCCCACTCAAACAAGAAAGGGAGGAATATACTCTCCAGGAGACACCCGAGAGGATCAAACGGGGAGAAAGAAACCTCTCAAGATTCTCCTTACGGGAGTTTTTTGTGGGTGCCCCCTGCCATGGCAGGAGTGGAATTTGCCCCCCAGTAAGTCACAATGCCAAATTCATCTCCCACGGTTCTGTCTGGGTTTGCCTGTGTCCTCATGTACTAACATGGCCCAGGTGATCTACACAACATGCCAGTTGTCCTGGCTCTTCTTCTTCCTGGTTCCAAAAGTGTATTCCCATTTAGCTTCAGCCTTCCTATGCTTTTGCTCTAGAATCTTGGCTCCCCTTAATAGTGTTTTCTACTCCAGGGCAGGGCATCATCACGGCCATCTAGTGTTCAGGTCTCCGTCCATGCTGTGGGGCACCTGTATGTTGCCTGTGGAAACAGCATTCATTGGCTTCTCAGCTGGCCCAGGTTTTGCCCGTTGCCCCTTGCCCGCTGTGGACGCTCTGTGTGACCCCCTGTGCTGCATAAGGCTGGGCAGGGAGAAAAGGTCGTCTCCAAAGACAGCGTCCTGCATTGCCGCGGTGCAGTCCTTGGCCAGGCATTTCCACCTCGCACAGAAAGTGGAAGCTGTGTTCCTAAATATCTTGACTGAGGTGTTTTCCATCCATAAAAATTTCTGTGATCCTTCACCATTTGCCTTTTCTCATTTTCATTCATTGTGCAGAGAAGAAATTTTTTTTTCTTTTAAGAAGAGAAGGAGGATGTATGTTGTTAATTCACAAATGTATTAAATATTTCATCAAGGAAAGTGTTTTAACAGGCACTCCCGATTTCATGTGCTATTTACTTACGATAGCGTAGGTGAAAAGTGTTGCTTGAGAGTAAACCTTTTATTCTTATGCCAAGACAAAATGTCTCGCAGCCCAAGTCATTAAATTTACTTGGCCATGACCCTGATCAGAAGAGTAGTGAAACTAGTTCATAAATTGACTTTTATATCAGCAGCCTGATGAAAGACCAGAGTTCGCAGACTTTAAAGATTGTGCATGGCACTATTTTGCAGAAGTTGTGCTGTTAATATTAATATCCTGGCCAAATTTTTATGTAAATAATTAAAAGTTGCCATATGGACTGTCCCCTGCATGTGGAATGAAACCTGGGCCTGCCAAAGGCAGCGCTGAAATTCACAAACATTTGGGGTTAGATCCTCATTTGGGGTAAATTGCATTTGATACATTGATTTCATTGTGCCTGTATTTGATATGCCTATATAGAAGTCAATGGTGGTTCGGGCTGTGTTTAGACATTTACATATGGCTTAACGTTATGCTATTTACATATAGAGTACAGTATATAGGAATACAGTATGCTCTTTGTAGTCTGATAAATTGCCAGTGAGCTTGTGGGTCTGATGCAATGTACCTGTGATCGGGGACAGCTGAATCAGGGATTGAAAATGAGCTGTCAGAGACGATGTCATGAAAACAGGCTCAGCCTACAGTGCCAGCTCATCTAACCTTTGGCTGCAGGGGGAAAAGGCGGAGACATGTTTTCTCCCGTGGTTTAGTATCTAAAATGACTACATTAGTGCCTGAAAAAATGAGAAATAAAAAGCAGTCAGTTTCTGTATTCCTTTTGCTCCATAAATCAAATGGTATTTTGGGAGGATTACAGTCCTACGTAAGTAAGTGGCTTGACATAAAATAATTCTGTTGGAAGTTGTGAAGTGAAAAGCGGAGAAAGGAAATTTCTGTTCTTTCTTCGTTACCAAAAATTGTTGTCCTCCTTCTTGGCCATGCAGAGAGGATAATTCAGACACAATGGACTTGTTCCCCTCTCACACGCAGCAGCACAAATCAATAACTCTACCAGAGTCAGGACTCATCTGCATGGGAAGTCAGACCAGTGTAATTATAGATACATTGCTGCAGTTATGCCGTATAATCTGCCATGTGGATCCTCTTATTACAGGATAAAGAGTGACTTTTTTCAGCTTAGTTTAAACTACCTCTTAAGAGACATCAACTGTGTTGAAAATGGCCACAGTTCATATTGGAAGAGAAATGCTCACACGAGGAATTAGGTTGCCGGCATGATTAATTAAATTCACACCTTCCTTTATACTGATGTAATTCCCCTTATCTGTAGTTAGTGTCAGGTTCAAGGCAGTGTTAATCCTTCTCACAGCCTTTTTAAACTTCTGTTGAGAGTCTGCTGCTAACAAGCTGTCCAAGCAGAGAACCTTATTTCTGACATTTTAACAGGAAGGTCTTTGCTGCTGCTGCACTGGGGCTGGGCAAAGCCAGAAGTTGCTGGTGTAATCACATCCCTGAGACCTCAAAGCAGTGGACAGTGTCTAGTAAACATTACTGCTCCCAGTTTTACATCCTGGTTTATTTGTGCTTGGTACAAAAAATGAAATCTTGGCCCCACTGATGCCAATGGCAGAAATCGGGGAGGGTCAGAACGGGACAGGTTTTTGCCCAGAGACCGCAGAGCAGTTCTCCAGGGGTTACCTTTGTCTCAGTTCCCAGCCTTGGGCTCACTCTGTCAAGCAACGGTTTTCTTCTAAAAGAATTAGTGAATTCAGTAAATCTTCCCCCATGAGACAGGTTACTTTTATCAGCTCCAATAGGATGTAACCGTATGCACAGAAACTTGCTCTGCATGAAGGCTGAGCTTGGGCTGGTAACAGGGACTGATTTTTAGCCCTGGGGCCATTTCTCCTGGTTGTTTGTCATGACCTGCTACGCCTTAGAAACCAGAATAAGTCCCCTTCCATTTCTCAATCTGACTGGCAAAAAAAGATGCTGTATTGTCAAATATTATAGCCAGCAGTCTCGGTGCCAGAAGGGCTGTTCTTCAGCAAATCCCCCTTGGCTGGCAGGACGCCATGCACCGTGCCATCGGCAGTGACTTGCCCCGGGAACAGAGCAGTGAGGAGAGCCCGCTGTTGGCTGTTGGTAATGCTTGCGTTTCGGGTGAGTTGATGCCTTTTCATTCTGTTTAAAGGCAAACTGAAATAAAATGGGTGCTTTTCATGTGATTATTAAATGCACGCGTTCCTTGTTTTATTCTGTCAAGAAAATGAAATCCTGTGGTTTCGCTTTAGTGTATGCAAACCTTTGAAAACCTAGGTTAGAAAGAAGTGCAAACTGTCTTTTAAAGCCGCTGAAAACACTGTGAGTAAGAATGAACCAAGAAATAGCTTCTGCCTCCTAACTTGGTTATATGAAGGTTCAACAGCTGAGATCTGAGGTCAGAAATCTGCCTCCTGCATCCTAGGGTTCTGGTAGGTTTAAATCAGAGCTAGGATGATGCCCATCATTGAACAGGAGAGCTGTATTTTTTTTTTTTTTTTTAAGGAAAAGTGCATTAAATTATACTGTCACTGAACCAGTTTTGACCAGTGCCTTACTATATGTAAAAAATGTTAAAACCTGAATCCCGTTTTCTCCATAAGAAAGTGCACCAAAATCCCCTTCTGCTTTCTTTGGTGGAGGACAACACATGGTACCTGCGCAGGGATGATCCCAGCTTAGAAATGGTGCCATACACACGGATCACAGCTCAGTGGGGCCCTGACGTATAAAGTCAGGGTGGGATCAGGCTTGGGCTTTTCCTCTCTCCTGACACAGCTTTCTCTCACCTGAAGCCATAGAAGGTGAGGCAAGCTGAAGCATATTCCTTGCATCACTCCCAAAGCACAGCTCCACATTTTTATGATAGCTACAGAACAGTTTCCTGTACAAGAAGATACCGTTCCAGCTTGCATCCAGACCAGAATGGTTTCTGTGATCAGACTTGCTCCTCTTTCTCAGCTTCCAGCAAGCTTAAAACCCCATAACTCTGCAAATAGAGCCCAAAGGTCTTGCTGCGTGAGAGCTGATCTGTAAACTCGATGGTGAATATTTATGGTGCAATACGGGCTCTTTCTGTAGCTGCGATTTTTCAGGGACTAGCTCAACATTGTGCAACCAGCTCTACAAGTCCTTAGAAGTATACCCCTTTCTGCTCCAAATTCAGATGAACCACTTTGACCCTGTCTTCACTGATAAAAGCGCACAGCAGGGATGGGGAAGATACACACCTGAAGTATGAATATGCCACGCTCTTCCTGGAGAGAAGGGAGAGTGGCATAGCTGATGGATGTCGATCACCTCTGCATGTTACTGCATGAATGGATGATGTACAGGAATGTACAATAATATGCCTTTCCCTACTGATTGTGTCCGTTCCTTTTCCCTTGAGGGATTCTTACGTACTAGACCTGCTTCCTCAATACTTTGTAATAATATTATTGACCTGATACGTTTGGCATGCAGAGGTGATACTGCTGATCTGAGTCACTCCCGTGGGATGAGGTAATGCTGCTGATGGCTTCCCTACACGCTGGGGCAGCGGCAGCTGCTCTCCCCGTAGGAGTGGTGATCCAGAGACAGTGCAGCTGAGCACAGGGCGGCTGTTCCTCCTTCCAGACCTCACTTGTGCAGAAGGCTACTACACTTTCCTATTCTTCATTAAATTGATTAACCCCATTTCTTCAGGCTTTCTTTATGCCTTCTTCCCTGTACATCCTGCGGGCAAATGCTGCAGCCTGGCTCTGCTGGTTAATGGGGGCACAGATTAGTAAATCAAGGTTTCCTTCTTACCCTGCGTGTGAGCATCTCCCCTGCGCAATAGGTCCTCCCTGCCCTTTCCACAGGGTGTAAGCTCCAGCCGCACGCTAGGAACAAACTTTGACCAGTGGCAGCTCCACATGTCACATTGCTCTGTGCCAGTGGGGTGTTCCTTTTCCCTTGGGGGTGCCCATGCTGCATCTTCTTCCTGTAAGCTTTCCTCCTGCCTGTGCCTGCATCCCTCTGCATCCCTCTGGATCTCTCTGCAACTCTTTGCATCCTTCTGTGTCGCCCTGCACATCTGGGTGGCCAGAGCGAGGTGTCGGGCTAGCAAGCAGCCTCCTGCTCCTCCTACTTCCCCCGCTGCGAAGCAGCCAAATCTGACGAAGCAAGGCTTGCTGGAGGCTGTGCCTGCTCTGTTTGCTCAGAGGCCATTTGCACTGTGTGCCCTATATATTTTTTTTTAATTATGTTGCCCCTGGCTCAAGTGCCGTTCACCTGGAACAGGCAGGTTTTCCCCCAGTGCAGCAGTGTACTTTCAGCCCTGCTAGAGCTGGCACAGAGAGCACGTATCGGGGGGGCATGCCCAGGTGCTCAGGCAGACCACTGAAGCATTAAGTTTTATTTATTTTTTAAATGTACATTTTATATTATATATTTCAGAAAATTATTTATATTTTATAATGTTCCCAGCCCTCCTCCCCTCTGGCTGGGAACAATCCTTTCTGGCAGGATGTGGCCCCAGCAGCAGGGTCTGCAGGGGGATGCCCCTGTCCCAGGGACTGCAGAACTGGGGATCTCATGGCTGATCAGTTCTTACCTGCTCTCCCGAAGCTGACAAAAGCAGGCATAAAGCTATACAGTGAGCATAAACGCAGCATTATCTGATCCTACTAATTCTACATAAATGCAATTATGCATTGATGTCTGATCTAGATTGTATACATACCAGCGGTTTATCTCTTATTGCACAAATCTGACGTTGATGATTGCAGAACCGCAGCCACAAGTGGTCATGAAGAAATGGTCTTTGCCAGGATTGATGGCTATAGGAGATGGTGCCGGTGCTGTTCTGCGATATGAAGGTCAATCAGAAGAAGGATGTCACTTTTGGCACCTCAGGGGACTGAATGAGTTTTTCAGAAGTTTCCCATCACTGCAAACAGTAATTTATCTCTGTGAGCACTGCCACCATCGCATCCCTCATGTTCAGCTGCTGTTTGCCACCGTTACTTTCAAAAGAGGTTGATTTGATACAAGTTGGTGAGGCTGCACGTTCCCAGAGACATAAGTCTTCCAGCGCATAAACAAGGCAGGAGTTTTTTGCAGACAGCGCCTCTTTGAATGAAGTAGGTAGTGTCGTGGGCTCAGGGAAGATGCAGTCATGGGGTGCAAGTGGTCTACAAAATACCTGCACCCTCCCCAAACTGTTCAGAAATCACCTGCTAGATTTTATCAGAATGCTAAAGGAGCTGAAGCAACACCCGTTAGCCTTTAAACCTCTGATTTAAGTGGAGAAACGTACTGGAAAGGCTGTGAAATTCCACATCTAGCTTTATAATAGAAACACCCACATTGACTCGAGAGCAGTGGTACTTGCTTGTCTGAAGTCTTCAGATTTCTTATGCATGCTGTGACATTTCCCTTCCATTTAATGGCATTAATCCTACGCCGGGATTGCCTTGGCTTGTTGCTGGGACGCTCTTCTGCCCAGCCTTTTGCTACAGTTGAACAAATGAATACTTTGTGGTATGCAAAACTTGCCATTTGGGTATTATTTTTGCTATGTGGTTTTTTCTTAAATTCCAGCACCACTTTTCTCTCTCTCCCTCTCTTTTGTGTGTTACTTTCTGTGTAGCGCGAGCCCATCTGCATTTAGCCGGATGAGTGGGAACTGTGGGCATGCAACAGTACATGATCCCTTCTATTACATAATTAAATTGCCATAATGTATATGACTTAGGAATATGTCTGAACAAGTTGCTATGAATCATACATTTTGCAGCCTGAAACTGCCCTATTTAGCTTTTGTTAATCATTTCGCTGTTCCTACGTTTTGAAGGAAAGCTTCCCTTTGCTTCAACTCCAAAGGCAAAAGGATGGGAAGGGTGAAGCACGTTTCCATCTCAGTTATTCTAGTGAAATATGAACATAAGGTAAATTACACCACGTGCAGTTGAGATCAGAATCTGGCACAGTGTCTCTGTGCCCCATGATAAGAAGTTTCTGCAGTTCCAATCTACTGAACTGTCAGTATCAGCAAGCAAGTAGATGGGTAATTGTTGTAGTTCAACATCTCAAATATTTTTTGGCCACAGATCTGCAGGGCGAGTAGATGCCTTTTAAAAAATTGGTCCTTAAATCTGTTGTTTTCTTCTCCTACCAGTTGCCACTTGATCACAAAAAAAAAAAAAAAATCCTGTTCTGAACAAATCCCTCCTTGTCTTTAGCAGGATCCTGCTCTGAGCAAACCCCATCTTGTCTTTATCAGGAGCTCTGTCTGATGAGAGAGCGAGGATCCTGCCAAAAACATGGGAGAGATTTGGCTAGAATGAAATGCAAGAAGTCAGTGGCAAAGGGAAAAAAGGCCAACGTCTGCTTATTTACTCTGTGTAAAACTTTGTCTTCACTGGAGTTAATTTAGCTTTCGCCATGCAGCTCAGAGCAGAGCTTGGCACTCAGCTGCCTGAGGTTTTCCAGTCCGGTTTGAATTTACAATAAGTAGATGGGGTAGCTGAATTGGTGCGTCTGGGGAGCAGAAGCACGCGTGAGTCAAAAGTGAGACATACCACTCGATTAAAGAAATCCACCTGGTTAAGAGAGCCCCTGCCACAGCACCGGCACCATTTGGGGAGGCAGCGGGTCTGATGAGCTTGTGTGCTTGCCCAGCAGGCAGCCAGGGAGCTGCCCTGCCCTGGCCCCGGCACCGTCCCCAGGCAGGGTCTCATGTCTGGAGGCTGGCAGCAGCCGGTACATCGCTCGGTGGGATCGCCTACCCTGCGGGTCTCACTGGGGTCTCACTGGTTCTCCCCCCAACAGTCACTATCAACAGGCAACCTGTGTTTCAGACTGGAGACTTGCTTTACCGTGGTTTTGGTGATTCACACTGCTTCCTTTGTTTCTGCGCTATTTCTGCTGTGTCAACCACAGCATAGCAGTTGCATCTAAGGGACATCTTATTACTATGCAGAATTTTATACTGAATGAGTAATCGAACCTCTGCAACGTATTTTAGAGTCAGGCTTGCAAAACCTCTAGTGTGGCAAAGGGACTGACTGCCGCACAAAGGAAACACGGAGTGCAGTCCTGCCCTGCATAGGGGTAAGGTAGCGAATACACCTATTTTGATGCGAATTTAATGTTCTGTGTCTTGCAAAATGTACTCACGGCACTGCCTGCATGGGTTCAGCCTCTTTTTCCACATTGCAGCATGGAGACTGCATGGAATGAATAGTGGATGCCATGTTATTTCTCCTGGTTTCACAAAGCAGAAAGAAGTAGCAGTTTGGAAGGGGAGGGTAGTCTTTGTCATGCAGATTAAAGTGCTTGCATTCATACAGGCAGAGACTTTCTTGGCACAGTCTGCGATCTTTCTGCAGTTTTTCTTCTTTGATTAGAAGATTCAGCAATTTTATTTCTACTCCCTTCTTAGTATAGATGCCTAGCATGAGCTTACATTTCATTCAGAGACTACATTAACTGCACAATGGTTCTATTTATAAACAATTTATTAGAGAGCACTATTAGAAAAATATAGGTGATGTGAAAAAGAGTGATCACCCTTTGCTCTCTGTGGTTATGACAATATTTTCCTCTTGCACAGCATATGGTTGTGATCCCGGGGTTGTAGGGCACCTTGTAAACGTTAGGTACCAATGTAATGCCCTGACTTTTAGACTGTCTTTACTGGATAATAAAAATAGAAAATGTTTTTACCTTGCATAACGAACTCAAGCTGTCCACCTGCATGTAAAGTGCTAATGGCAATAAGGCAGGGTTGTACCCACCCTGAGGCAGTTAATGAAAGGAAATCCCTGCTGGAAGCTGGTGATGGGAATGGCCTTCTCCAACTACACAGAAGTAAGTGTGACCTGTATCTTGCCTCCCAGGGACTTTCCATTTTAACACAGCTGTTTGGACAAAAGTGCTGCAAGATACCCTGACACTCATTGACTTTAGCCAAAGCTGAGAGTGCTCATCACTTCTGAATCCATCAAGCTCTGAGGAGCTAAATCTCAGAGGTGGTCAAGCATCCTAAAGGTTAAGTACCTCGAGGATGCTAAGTACTACAGAATATCTGGCAGAATATGAGCCTGCAGGTCAGTGACACAAGCAGGAGGACAACCCTGGAGGTCAGTCCTGCTTCCCCGTCCCAGGCTCAGCCCAGGCATCAGCTCCGTCACTTGGTCTCCCACTGCAGTAGTGATTGCTTAGACATTTACTCCATACAACAATGTCCCTTGAGAATTGTAACACATGAAAAAGACAGGGGAGTTGTCCAAGTTATTTCTTCTGTACAGCTTTTTCAAGCTATTTAAAAAACAAGTCCTTGTCGTAATTCCAAATGTATATAAAATCACACGAACTACTGTAATACAAGACTGACCCTATATGAAGGACGTCCATATCCACCAGCAAAGCCCGCTGCACCCTATCGTTTGAACATAACGGTCTGTTACAGGTTTGTCTTTGTGGGTGCAAAAAACCAAAAAAACTTACTAGCACCTTTTCTTCGCAAATATTATTGAATTATTTTTATTAATATTTTCTGATAACTTCTCCAGTGGAAATGATGCAAATGCCTGTCAAGGAGTGCTCCAGGTCTGCTGAGATCATGAATTTTTTTAAAAAACAAAAGCCTCCAGCACCTTTCCTTTGATTCCCACTACAAGCTTTTCACCCTGATAGACCAGATACTAGATTTCTGGATGTTGCTTAAACCACTTTTTCTTAGGAAATTAATTAATTTCCGTCTCATACTAATTGCCCCAAGTTAGCCCTCAGTGTAGGGCAAGAAGTACTGAGCAAAGAAGTCATGCTTTACTTTTTGCAGAGATGAAGGACCACTCCATAATGTGACATTTTCTTCGTTATAGTGCAAAATACTATGTAACTCTAAAAATTAGAGGAGGCTGCTTCTGCATTTGTTGGGATCTTTACAGCTTCTGAGCAGTTCAGGAAGGGAATAAAAGAGAAGGAACTGCAGAAACTAAGAGCCATAATTTTCTCTACCATGTATTTTTCAATTTTTAGAGCATTGAATCGCCTGCTGAAAAAGGATTTGAACAAGACGTGCAAGTAGGTGCAGTTGAAAAATTATGGCACCGGTTTAAGTGCCCAATGCCTGAAGTCAGATGGTTACTCTCAAATGTAGCACCTGGCTTCTCTAGTCTGTAACAGGAGAGCAACCAACCAACCAGCCAAGTGCCCCAATGTTAAAAAGCTGGTCCAGATCATTGCTAGCTCCAAATCTCTTCTCAGAAAACTGAAGTCAAAATTATACTCATTCAGAAGGCATTTGTAGTCAACATTTTATTCCAGTCAAATGTTTCTTTAATTACTTCAAAGCATGTCTTTCTATTTTTATCACTACTGATCAACCAAAACAAATCAATTTGTGTGTTAAATTGAAGAACTTCCCATTGAATTGAATTAGTTTTTAGCAGGACTCTCATTTTTAACAGCTAAAACACCTGCCTTGTAGCAGATAATAGTTCGTTTTGCTTAATCTGCACAGATGTCCTGGAATGCAAGAGGATAAGGATTTGGGGGGACTTGTCTTGTAGGTTCAAATAACAGTTCCTTTACTAGGTGTTTGTGGGGATTTTTTAATTCATGGAAAGAAAAGTAAGTCAAGAGAACATTATGTTGTGTTAAAGGTGGAGGATCTAATCCAAACTCCATGAAATGCAGAGCTTTTTCCTCTGCGTTAGGTGAGCTTTGGACTAAGTGACAGGCTATTCACTGCAAAGTGCAGCATTTTGTGAAGGCAGTCCCGACCCCACAGCTTGGTTCGGTGCTGCAGCTTCCTGCTGGATCGATACCCCAAACTGTTCTGCCAACAATCTCTCTCCATGGATGGGGGTCATGATCCTGTTGCCGTTTGCACTTCCAGGGAACTGCTGGGTTGAGCTGGGAGATCTGTGATAACAGTGGGCATCTCTCCCTGGAGGGACCGGTATCACAGTCCGATGGTGCGGAGGGCTGGGGCAGGCAGCGGAGCCCCGCTGGTGCTCCAGGGATGCCACCCCAAGGACGTGGGCATCCTTGGCAGGCATTGCACAGCAAGTCCGAGAACTAAACAAATGGACAGTTGTGCAGTTTCATGTGGTTTTAAGGCATGTTCTTTCATGCAAATTTTTTAATAACCTAATTTGCTTCCTTGCAACGGACTTGCTAACAGCCATAAACAGTCTTTAAAAAAAATATTAATTTTGTGCTGCTGAAGGGGAGCCCTGGTGACTGAAGTTATTGCTCCTGCTTCAGGGAATGATCAGCAAAAACCTTCCCTGTGCACTGCTGGCAGCCTGCCTCATCTCTGGCCAGCAGGAGAACTGCCTTTGAAGTATGAGGCTGAGTGACTTGGAAAGAGCGTGGGGCTCCTCAGAGTCTCACCTCACTCCAGGTTTATTGCACAGGCAGTGGGCTGGAAAGGTTATTAATGCCGACTGAATGTGCTGGGATCGGTGTGGCTGTTCTGCAGGCTCTGAGGCTTGTTTGCACCACGCTGGGATGTTCAGGCCCTTGCTATGTGCTGTGTTACCCTTTCTAAAGTGAAGCTTGTTACCTAGAAAAAGAAATTTGTTAAATCTAAAGCTGATCATGGTTTAGGCTGAAGAAAGGCTTTCACTCCCCGGATTGTGATGATCTCTGATATGGCACATTCAGTCCATAATGGGTTGTCTCCTGCAGACTGCACACTTACAAGCAAGCATTAGATCCACAGCTTTCACCCTACTCTGAAGAGCAGACCCTAAAAAAGGCATACAGGTAGTTGTGAACCAGCACAGGAATGCCAGGTGCGGAGACGGCTGGGTCCTGCCTCTACTCAGACACCTGGACCTCTGGTAAAATGTGTCCAAGGGCAAAGATGCTCTTGTTTGGGTCACCTGTAGGCTGCAAATCTGGGAGTTTCTCATGAGTAAATGATGGAATAAATCCGCAGAGAGATCCTTACATGTGATCTGACCTCTGGACAGGACTCATAAAGCATTAATAAATTCTCTGTGGACCTCTTCTGAAGGGCCATGGTGCAAAGCCCTTCCCTCTGCAGCTTCCTCCATTGGTTCCTGTGCTCCAGCTGGGGCTGCGGGCTGGTCTTCTCATGACTCCCTTTTCTAGCATTTCAGTTATTTTATCTGCTCAGTGAGCAAGTGATGTCTGCCTCTCTCTCCTTATCAAAGACCATGAAATGTGCATGAGTATGGAGAGCTGGACTCAGAGCACCAGACAGCCGGTCTGTAAGCAGGGAGCCCTCCTACACCTACGCTGGAGGAGACGGGCTCTCCCTTGGCACCGGCCGAGGAAGGCAGGACATGTGCGAGGCTGCACGGTGATGCTCAAAGGGCTGAATTCCCTTGGCGTTCGTGTTTCAGGGTGGCTGACAGTGGTATCTAAGGAGATGCAAACTGTGATTAAATCCTGTGTCAGACACTGCACTATAATGCCCATGTACAAAACTGAAAGCAAAGACAACCTTTCTTGAGACTCTTCAGTTGCAATTATCTTTGGAACAGCAGAAAGGGAAGAAAAATCATGTTGTTGTGGATTTTTTTCTTTAATGGATGTCCTCCATTGAAGGACGTTATCACAACAGTGATTTGGCAGTAGAGGTGAGTTGATGCTGAAAGACCAGATGCTCAGGTGGTGTAAAAGGGCTTAGCTTCACGAAAATCAGTGGAGTTTCATTGCTTTACCCTTTATGATCTGATTCATAAACCCTGACACCTTGTCTCCTGTTTCTAACTGCTAAAGTCACTTTTTCTCTTAAACAACACTTCTCGGGTGTTATAACTTTCACTAGATTCAACAAATAGAAAACTGAAACATTGTGAACTAACAGATTTAACTCTCTGACTTATTCTAATTCAGTCTTTGGGCAGTTTACCTTGAGGAAAGCATATGACACGAAACTGGGGGAGAGGACTGTAAATAAAAACCAGCTGGATCACATAACCAGACCTTTCTTACTTAAAAAACCCCCCACAAAACCCCCCAACACTTTTGTTTTTAAAAGTAATTATGTGATACAAACTCTTCTCGTTTGCTGATATGGCAGCCCTGAGATAAAAGCTTACCTAATGCATTGGGCTTTTTCCCAGACCATGTCCATCAGAGCCCGTCAGCGCCGTGAGGTGCTTCCCATCCCCTTCCCTGCCTGGTTCAGTTGTAGTCGTCAGCTGATGGGGGTGGAGGTAGAAGCTCTCCAAGCCTGGCAGCACTGTGCCTTGCTTGCTGCTGGCCCCTTGCCCAACGGCCGTGACATCTTCCCACTTGGTCTTGTCATCACAAAGTTTGGCATTCCTGCAGGTTATTCCCCTCTGTCTCGCGTTTCCTTGATATTCGCAGTATCTCAGGTGAGGTTGGACTGGCTGTGATGGTCCTCCTCGTATGTAGGAGACCCCATCACACGGAGTAGGCCAGTCTCTCTCATACTCTGTGTTACCGCCCCAGGCACAGTTCTGCTCTCAGCTTGCTTGCCTCATCACCTTACCCCCCAGACACCCCTTGCCTTCAGCAAAACTTGGTTGGGGTATGATGCTGCGCCAGACCATCCCTTAAAAATGCATATGGCAGCACTTTGAAAAACTTTGACAGAGAGAGGTGAATAGATTTCATACCCCAATTTTTTAAATCCTAAGTATCTAGTAAGCAAATCTAGACTTGAGGGTCTCAGCATACCTTGTGCAGTTTGGAATGGATGGAATAACAGAAATAATATTTGCGCAAGTGCAGACAACCACTTTGGGACCAGATGACCCGCAGAGGCCCCTTCCAACCTCAGCCATTCTGCGAACCTGTGCTGAGAGTCTGGTGCCATGCAGTTGCAGAAATGCAATTGCAACCTCCACGTAGCATGTGCTCGCAGAGGGCTTGATCCTCCGTCAGGGTAAATAAAGTGGCTGTCTTTAAAGGGGGCACAGTCTCTGCAGCAGGTCGGTTCCCAATCTGTGACAGCGCTGCATGGGAAGGCGGCACCTACCCTGCCTTCCACAGAGGCTTCGGTTTCCCCTTCCCCTTGCCCTGGTCTGAGATACTTGGGACTGTTTTTTCCCTCCCTGTGTACAGATGATGTCACTGCAATCACCATGACATCATCTTCCAGGAGAGTTGCTGACGCAGAGGGGAAAGAGGAGCTAGGCTTGCTTGTGCCATGCCCGCCCAAGTGGGTTTGCTGCCGGCAAGTCTTGAGAGTGTTGACGCAGAGTGAAAATGTCAGCACCCCTCATAAAAATTTGATATAGCATTTTTTAAACTTCACCATCCTGAAAGCAAAGATCAAAGAGGACTTGAACCTGCTGGCTGATGAAATGATAAGACTGGAGCAAACTGATTTTGAATGTTGTCAGATTTATTTCTATGGTATTTTTAATTGAAGACTAAGTAAATAAATAAATAAGTAAGATTTCATGTAATTGCTGGACAATACTCAAAAAAAATCTTGGCTCTTGGCCCCAGAAAACAATCTGTCTTATACCTAGCAGGAGTTTGCACCTAAGTAATCTTTTTCCCTTTTTTTTGTTTTTTTTGTCTGCTTGTAGTATGAGTTATTCCTTACGCTGGATTTCTTCCATCTCTGCCTCTTGTGAGGCTGAGCCAGGCGCATATGTCAGGTTTCAGCAGGCAGCAGGCTGCCTGCCCAGGTAGCAGAGCTAATGAATATTCTCTCTTTTCCCACCCAAGCAAACCAGTTATCATCCCGTGTGCGTGCAGGAAAGGCACGATGGTATCCCAGACCAAGAGCTGTCTCATCAGCGACAGACCCCTGGCGAAGGGCTGCCAGGGACAGCGGTGCCTTCGTGAGTGGCCCATCCTGCCTGGATCCTGAGGACTTACTGTGCTTGCTGACATCTTTATGAATGTCTCCTTCATTTCGATTCCCTACCTCAATATACTACCCTTGTTGTCACACAAAATGAGGCAAGCTATTAGTACAACAACTGAACTGTAAACCGCACCTATGTATATATACGTGTACAACTAGAAACACCACAACCATCAAATTTCTTTTTTTTTATTTTTCTGATTTTTCTCTGCCCCAGTCCTGTAAAGAAAGGGTTTCTTCTGCAGGAATATAAGAGGTGAGGCTCAAAATTAATTCTATTGAGTTGATGATTGATTTTAGCATGCCAGGTTTGCACATTATTAATCTCCCTTCAGTTTTTGAGATAGAAGACCAGGAGTTGCTCTAATAAAGGAGATGTCCTTGGCACTGGGATAGCCCTTACCACAACAAGGCGGTCTCTGCTGGAAAGGGAGGAATTACTTCCCTCGTTGTGGGTGTTCTGGGGCAGGGGGAGAGCTGGAACAACTGTGTGGGCTAAAATTCACAAGACAATAATGATTTAAAAAGGAGGGTGTGAGGGTTTTGTTTATTTTTAATGTCATTATTTGTGAAGATGAATGGTTAGCAATACTCGAGGCCCATACATACTCTGTTTGCAGGCACGTGGTAGTAGGAGACTGGTCAGGAAGGTAGCCCTTCTGGGAGATGGGATGGTGACTCAAGCCCTTACACCCAGGCTCACCAATGCCACGGGTGTTTACAGCCCCGCAGACTGCCCCTGCTCCGTCCATGGCAGTAGCTCTCAAGCATCGTGGAGCACACGGGAGGGACTGCAAAGTCGGGAGCTTACCAACTTGACTGTGTAGATGAACCCTGGTCTTACCTCTCCCATCCCACAAGATATTGCATCAATCATCTAAAGCATTCTACTTTAGAGTCTTCACTGTTATTGCAGTTATAACAGCTACCCTAAAGTAAGACTAAATAAAGCCTTGTCACTGTGATCTAGTTTAAAGTTGAATTATTAGTTCTTGATGAAGTGTTTGACACAAGGGTGCTGGCATTCCCTGTAGCAGCCTGACACAGAGTGACTCCAGCATGAGTGTTGTCCACCTCAGTCCCACTATAACGTTTCCAGTTCTTTTAGCCCAGTTAAAAACATTAGGCACTGAAGACAGAGTCCAGCCATAATCCAGTCCATACATAGCCATACCAACTGGCTCATACAACTGCAGTTCAGAGGTCAGAAAAACTCATCAGAAATAAATTCAGGGTATGAGAAGAAAGAGGTAGAAGAGGAGAAGGAAACTAAGTCATAAAATGCAAACTGCAAGAATGATTTCTACTTTCTACCAGGCCTTCAAGTGGGGCAAGGATGCTGTTGTACCAGCGAGAGGGACCTCTGCAGAGCAACGAGTTCAAGCCCTGCTTGGGCAGGGTCACCCAGGACTGTGTCCAGTTGGGTTCTGAGTATCTCCAAGGATGGAGACTCCACAAGCCCTCTGGGCAACCTGTGCCAGCGTTCAACCATCCATACAGTAAAAAAAAGTCTTTTTCTTATGTTTAAATAGAATTTCCTCTGTCAGTTCCTCCTCCCATTGCCTCTGTCACTAGGCACCACAGAGAAGCGTCCGGCTCCATCTTCTTTACTCCCTCCCCATCAGGTATTTAAAGACGTCGATAAGATGCCGCTGAGCCTTCTCTTCTCCAGGCTGAACAGTCCCACCTCTCTCAGCTCCTCCTCGTATGGCAGGTGCTCCAGTCCCTTCATCACCTTTGTGGCCCTCACTGGACTTGCTCCAGTATGTCCACGTCTCCCTTGTACTGGAGAGACTCTCAGCTTCTAGGTTCTGTAACAGCAGCCTGGTTTTTGCTTCACGAATCCTCCACATGCTATCAAATTATAGAATAGCCATTGCTCAATGCAGCAATTTTTGAAAGAAATTATTTCCCAGGCAAGGCCATTTTAGGCTGAAATTTTACTTCTGCGTGGGAGTGGAAAGGTGTCTGGGTAATGGCAGCACTGGGATACATAGAGACTTCATGGTTTTGTTGACTGCACATCTGTACACAAATAACCAAAGCACTAATAATGTGTGCAAGGGAGCGGAGGCCATTTGGAAACCTGTATAATTTTGATGGAGCATAGAGCAGAGAATATTTTTTTTCCAGCCATGTGCTTCACCACACTAGCCCATTTTAGTTATCCTTAAATAGACTTTGATCTTTTACAAATGTACTTGATATTCAAATTATTTGGCCAGTGGTTGAGTAAATACATTTCCTCCTAGAATTTGCTCATGTTCCCCAAGATAATCCATTGTTCATGCTGCAGGAAAAGTCACCCAGCTCATACAATGTGATTTTTGCTTTCTGAGCATCCGACTGCCAATTCATTCATGCATTTCAGTTTGGCAAAGCAGCAATTTCCTGCAAGCCATATGATCAATGTCTATCTCCAGAAGTATTTATGATGCTTTTCCTATGGATGCCTTAGCAAAAAGTTAGTTTGTAGAAACGTTAATTGAAAGTGAATAGAGTGTTTTCTGTGTCATCTAAACATCAAAAGGTGGAAATGGGATATGATCTAAGCATTATATACTTGTCAAAGCTGTACGAGCTCTCTTTTATTGCAAAACAAAGCATCAGTGACTGTGTGGTTACTCCGAGCTCAGCCCTGCCAGGGCAGTCCCAGAGCTCTCGCACAGTGGAGCCACAGCACAGCTGTGCTGTCTGTTGAACAGCACCGCAGCTCTTTCATCAGGCTTGCCAACCTGATCAGAGTCAGTCTTTTCGGTGGCCCATTATAACAACACAGATATAATGACTTTAATATTTATTCCAACATTTTTTTCCAGTACAGAAGGTAGATAATATCTGTACCTTGTAAGACTCTTTGGGTTTAAAGTCTAGCCTCAAGGCATTTGTGAACTTATGCGTACAAAGGAGAAGTTTTATTCCTGAAAAATATCACTGTTATAATACAAAAGAGTGGCACTAAAATGTAGTCATCTCCAAAAGAAAAAGGATAGTCCTTCTCCGTGGTCAGGGTAAGGAAGGAGGAAAGGACTCAGTCCCACTTCTTCATTATATGACCTGGAATAAGCAAGCCAATATCTTTGCGAGCAAAGGTGTCTTGTCAAGTGTCTTCTGTGGAAACCTGTAAATCTCTCCATTTCCACCGTTGTGATAAAAAGAAGAATTCAACTGACTTCAGTCTTCCTTTTCTTTAAAATGAAGATATGGTTGCACTATGTCAATTAAAGACTTGATCTTTTGCAAATGTATTGGGGATATTAAAAGCCCGGTACAAAAATGCTGGCTTAAGATTTGTATGTTCATCTAGCACCTCGTACAGAGTGATGCGTGTGTGTCGCTGGGAGCCCGAGGTGCCACACCATACAAATAATGATCACTCATAAGAGTACTGCTTATGTTGCTTTGCACAGTTTAAATAAACTGTATTGAGATAACAGCTCCTTGGTACAGCCACTTATTTTAGGGGTTGGTATTTTTTCTGTTGTAATTATATCACTGTAGTTAAAATGACTAAACACTTTGAAACTTAGGCCAAGCTTCAGAGGTGTTGCAAATTTAAGTGAAGTTTGATGGATGCTTTGATGAGGTCAAATGATAAGCAGTTACTATTATGAATAAACCAAGAATATTTGTTCCTATTTGGCTTAGTACAGGATCTAAACAAAGGCTCCAGAGTATGTGTTGGGGGCCAAATTCTTGGTTCCTTCCTCATTTTTCACTCTGTCATGCTTCCACTGAACTGGATGAGGATCCTGCCAATGCTCTCGTGTCATTTTGAACTTTCCAGCTCCTACTGGCACCACTTTACATAGCACAAAGCAATTTGTTTCCATTAAAAAGGACATTAAGGTGATGTAGCTGAAATTGTTCTGTGCCCTAAATCTATATAATTTGCTGCTCTTGAGCAATTCGGCTCAGCTTCCATCACCACGGACTGACAACAACAAACCATTTCATCTTGCAGGCCTGTCACATCAAGTATTTTTTACAGCACTGTTACAACTTCAGTTCAGAAAGTGACTGTGACAAAGAAGGGGCTGCATTAGATTCAGCATCAATAGCAATCTGATTTGCTTCTCAGAAATTTCATTAGCCAAAAATAAATTAGGAAGTGACATGTGTACAGCATAACTAGTTCAAAACCATTGAGAAATGAAGCCCTTTGACAAAGCAGCGCAGTTTCTTATGCATGCCCCAGCAGAAGCACCCTTGACCACTGACACTTCCTTAGCAGTGGCATGACCATTGCTGGTCCCATCCTCTCTCTGTTCTTATCAGCTGCCAGGAAAATCTTTGTTTTCAGACCCACGTTCTCTAGAGCTGCTTGTATCCCTGTCAAAGTGGCTGCTTCTCAAGTGATTGGGCAAACTCTGGTTTTAAATAACAGGAGATTAAAAGCCAAAGAAAGCAGCAGCATTGAGCAAGAGGGATGCAGGCTTTGGTGGGGAGAGTGTGGGGAAGAGCCTCAGCACCCAGCACAGTGCAAGGGCTGCTGATGGTTTCTATGGGTCTGGAGGCATTGGAAGGGGCTGAGACAAAAGTATTCAACTTCTCTATGCTTTCCTTAACATAGTGCATTACTTCTACTGCCTCTCTGCCCACTAGACAACTCTTTTGCCTTTTTTAACCACACTGAGTGCTCACGGTGTATTGCACTGGTTGGTCCAGAGTCACTTCTATCTTAGGGCTGGTCTACTTTGCTTGGGTCAGACCAGCTTTGAATTTGACTGCCTTTAAATGCCTTGCTTTTGAAAAGTCTCAGCTTGCTACATGATCCAGACCTTTCTGTCCTCCCCAACATTTGCTGCATTTGAAATTTTACCAACAATGATTTTGTGTCTTACGGATAATGGATAAAAAATTTGGAGAGGTAACAAGCTCCTGCTGATCTTCCTAAGATCCCACAGATAACAAATCTGTTTGATGAAGAAAATATTTTTTGAGCTGTTTATTAGTCACTTCTTAATCCACTTAATGCTTTATTAATATTGTATATTGATAATTTCTAATCAGAATGCCAATATGGTGCTCAGAAAAAAACCTTGCAAAAATCTATTATGTCTTTGCAGTTATAAATCAAACACATAATCTCCTCAAAGAATTAAATCTTCTTTTTGGCAGGCCTTATCTTCCGTAATTATATTTCTACTCTTGTCCTTCATCAGCTTTTTTACTTTTTTGTCTACTACCACAACTCACTGTCCTTCAGTTGTTAAGGGGTGCTAACCTGCTATTTTTGCATTTGCTATTACAACAGCCCTCCCCTAGACTTCACAACCTGCTCAGGAAGCCGAGGTTTATTCACCAGTTAGCACCAGCAGAGTGGACGTGCCGTCTTTTTATTGTCATCTGTCCTGCCAGCTATGAGCTTTTCTTCTAGGCAGAGTTTTCTTTATAAATTTCCTACATTTTATAATATTGGATTTTGATGACACAGAAGGCATAAAATAGGGCAGGGTAAATATCTAACTGATGTCTTCTTTACATTGTTTACTGACATTTAAAGGGCATTTCAGCTGTGCTCATGTAGTGACACAGCGTTGGCACTAGCACCCACGGGACAGGAGGGTGTCCTTGGGGACACTGCACAGCTCCACACCAGCACAACAGACCTGCTCACACTGGTTTTACCACCAGTGGGGTCCATCCAAGACAATATTTCTCAAACCTGTTGAAAGTACAGCCTTATTTTGGCTCATTCATCTAGGTGTGACTCCCCTGAGCACAGCCCCCCCAGATTAACAGCCAAACTCAACATGTTTCTGTTCAGAGCCATACTTAGCTGATCACTTCCATTTAAAGTTAGGAACCTTACTTAATGCATGGCTTGCATTCACACACTGCAGATGCTCCAAAATCACACTTAAGACCTGCTCACCCATTCTCAGATGAGGCAGCAGCAGTTTGGAATAAGAAATGTCTCTCATTTCTATATGAAGCGTCTATACTGCCAACTACCTTCAACTGCTAGCATGTGCGCAGCACACCCATGGTGAGGAAGAAGTGTTTGTACCTGCAGAAAGTAAAAGCTACCTGTCTTTTTTCCCAGACCCTGAGAGGTCTGAGTGACTGCCCTTGCTTTGTAGAGATGTGTGTTGTGCACCTTGCAGACTAACCCTGACAAGTGGAAGGGGTGGCCGAGACCCATCCCGGGAACTGTGGCTCGTAGCTCACTTTTGCACCAATCTGGGCATCACAACATAAAAGAAGCCTAAGAAAAGGTCTTGCACAGTAGCCCTCAGCAGCAATTGTACTGGTGATCCCTCAGCACACAGAGGCTGGAATGTGGCAATTTGGCCAAGAGTGAGAAGGAATGTACAGGAGAAAGCTGCAAAGTTCTTTACAAGTTCAAGTACAAGTTCGAGTACCAAAAAAGGCCTTTTTTTGTTTTCCAACATATAACAAATCTTGTCTTGTTATTATTATCTTCACAATTGTCATGGTTTAAACCCAGCTGGCAACTAAACACCACGCAGCCGCTCGCTCAGTCCCCCACCCCGGTGGGATGGGGGAGAGAATCGGAGGGACAAAAGTAAGAAAACTCGTGGGTTAAGATAAGAACAGTTTAATAACTAAAGTAAAATAATAGAAATAATAATAATAATAATAGTATTGATAGTAAAAATAATATTGTAATGAAAAGGAAAACAATGAGAGAGAGAGAAAGAAAACAAAACAAAACACAAAAAACCAGGCGATACACCCGCACACCACCCGCCGACTGACGCCCAGCCAGTCCCCAAGCAGTGAGCAAGCGGCTGCGTGGTGTTTAGTTGCTAGCTGGGTTTAAACCATGACAGTCCTTTTTGGCGCCCAACATGGGGCTCGAAGGGTTCAAGATAAAGACAGTTTAACAGGTAAAGCAAAAGTTGCGCGCAAGCAAAGCAAAACGAGGAACTCATTCACTACTTCCCATTGGCAGGCAGGTGTTCAGCCATCTCCAGGAAAGCAGGGCTCCATCATGCGTAACGGTTACTTGGGAAGACTAAACGCCATCACTCCAAATGTCCCCCCCTTCCTTCCTCCTCCCCAGCTTTATATACTGAGCATGATGTTATCTGGTATGGAATAGCCCTTTGGCCAGTTTAGATCAACAATTTTAGCTGTGTCCCCTCCCCTTCCAGCTTCTTGTGCACCTGGCAGAGCATGGGAGGCTGGAAAAGTCCTCGACTGGTGTAAGCACTACTTAGCAACAACTAAAACATCTCTGCATTATCAACACTGTTTTCAGCACAAATCCAAAACATAGCCCCATACTAGCTATTATAAAGAGAATTAACCCTACCCCAGCCAAAACCAGCACAACAATTAATAATCTATATTGTTCTTTTTCGTATGATTTTGTTCACTTAATCCTCCACTGCATTAAGCACCCTACAGACACTACGCACTACCAACTTTTTTGTTAAGATCCCTGCCAGGCAGAAAGCATTAGGACCAACTCTGCACTGCTGAGACTGGATGGGTGGTTGGTCAGCAGGTTGTCTCTGCCCATGTCCAGAAGCAGAGATAAACATTGTGCAGGCCATAGGCTGTTGCAGATCAAAAAATGTCAAGACAAGCAAGAAGATCATAATTTTTCACTGTTGCCACAGAAATCCTGTTTTAAGAAGCACCTGTTCCTTCTGTGACCTGGGTTAGCACACCCTGGTTTCATTTAGTCCCCCGTGAGCTTGACTTACATTTCTACTAGGTTTCATTGCTGCATCCTCACACTTCTGACAGGACTGCAGAATGATATTTAGAACTATGAAGCAGTTAAAGCACAGAAAAAATAAGGTGACTGATAGTGGGTGCTTAGGGAAGGGCACAGAAGTATGAAAGGTGTAGGAGAACTTCCCCAAGAGGCTTTGCCAAGGAACTCCTGAGCCACATATGATATCTTTGTGATTAATAATCCTTGATATATTCTCTCTTCCATCAATTTTTCTATTCTGTCTGAACCCATAGAGTTGTGACATCCACCGATATCATGTGTCAGTCAGTTCCCCGGTTTAACAACGCACTCTGTACACCTCTTGTTTTCAAACCTGCCACTAGAAAGTTTTAGGTGAGGTGCCCTACCTTTTCTTATTATGAGAAATTGAACAGTTATTCCCTGTTAACCTTCCCTATGTGCTTCATGATTTTATAAACCCTAATATATATTTCTCACAGTCATCTCTTCCTTAGGCTGAACATTCCTTATGTCTCAGGTTGTTCCCTATATAGGAAGATCACCCTTGCCTCCTGTCTTTGCGCTTTTTCTACTACTACTACATCATTTTGGAAAGAGATGCCAACGCTCTGCACTGTAGACACGTATGGTAAGGCACACCACCATTATGATTTGTGCTTTGTTCTTGATTTCTTTTCTAACATTTCCTAGTATTAAAATTAGCCTTTTAAAACTGCTCCTGAACTTTGAGTAGACAGTTTAACAGACCTAGCTAAGATCTCTTTCCTGAGTGGTAACAACCAAGTCAGAGCCCACCAGTGTGTACACGGAATTACAATTGTCTTTCCAGTATGCATTATTCCACATTTATCAATATCACATTTCACCTGGCTGTTTATCATCCAGCCACTTACTATTGCAAGATTGTCCTACAAATCTGTGCAGGCAGCTTTTGATATTATTGCTCTAAATCAGTTCATATCACCAGCAATCTCTGTTCCTCACTTTTCCAGACCCTTTATGAAGATGTTGTTATACGATCCATATGGTTCATATGATCTAAGCTCTGGAATAGATCCCTGCGGGACTTCACTGGTAATGATCTATATCCGAGAATACTGCCTGCCTATTTCTACCTTGTTTTTTCTGTCTTTTAATGGTGATTTGCTCATGCAAGGCCTTTCCTTCTCAGGAAGTTTATGAGGAGGCTAGCTTGCAGACTTACCCAGGGAGAGCGAGGATTGTTAGTGCGCATGAGACAAAATGCTCCTTGTCTGTTCTCCACAGGAGAACACAAATAGGTCAGCTACATGGGATATTACTCATGCATTACACAGGCCATGCTTCCTGTAGCAGAACATCACCATGGGATGAAATAGCAAAGTGTAGGAAACCTCAAGAAATTTGGCATTTAACTGTTAGAACAAAAAGGGATAACCATGAGATGTTTGTGTCTACTGGTTGGAGCTCTTCTGACCCTATTCTTCAAGACCTATCCTAATCTAAGGGCACCAGGCAGAGGAAGATTTGAATGTACATTAAACTGTTGCAGGCTGATTCCTAAGTATGCATTTGACCAACGGTGGGCCAGATGCCTGGGAAATGTCTGGACACCAATGTTCCCAGTGCTGGCAGTGCTGCACACCACACTACTTTTGCAATGAGAAGGGGAAAATTTCATCAGGAGAGGTTGAAGATGGTGCTGGGTTATGGGTCTGCTGTGGGGAGCTTGGAGGTGCTTCCAGAAGAGCAAAGGAAACAGGCAGTGCCACCTGCGCCCATGCCCTTGCTGACATGTGCCAGCAATGATGTGAGGCAACGTTAAGTCACGGTCACAGAAGTGCTTATCACCAAGGCTCCTGGTTTTTTTTCTCCACAGCTGCTTGGGGCTGAGTGAAGAGCGTGCCCAGGACCACTCCCATCCCAGGAGACTGTGTGTTGGTGCAAGTTCCCCTCTGGACTTTCTAGTGGCAGTACAGACAAGAGCAAGTTTTCAGTGTGTTTCCCTTCAGGGCCAAAACTGGAGCAGTTAAGTCCCTTAATTTTCTCTTGATATGTCTAATTTTCTTTACACAGGCTGATGCACACTGTAGTGCCTTTATGCCCTCTTGAGAATGTGGAGAAACTGTCTCATACAAATACCTCTTGCTAATAAACAGAATAGTTCACCTTCAGTGAACAGTGAACAGATCAGAGGTCTTGGAATAGGTAAGTCCATTATCTGGTGGTGATAATGAATCACACTTGCTTATGAAATCCTGTTTGCCTATATGACACTTCATGTTCCAGCCAGCATCACGTTCTGTTATAAGAAATTTGCTAATAAGCACTAATACGGAAATAAAGCAATCATTGCTAAGAGAAAGCGGTCATGATATTTATCCTGTACTAATAATGTTATTTTAAAGACTATAATAATGCAATGAATACCAACTGTTCCATTTGGTGATAATCTGTAGGACTTCTGTTCCTGCGGTGAGTATTGGGTTATTGCTTAGCTGCGCTGGGACTGTAATCTAATAGGTAAGCTTCTGCTCCGGCAGTCTGATCTGGTGGGCACGTGTGGCTGTGCCAAGTCTTGATGGAGTCAGGGGCTTTCTGCTCCAGAGCAGATCTGCCAATGCAGAACGGGAGCCCAAGCACAGTCAAAGCTAAGGGAGGTGCTACAGGAATCAGTATCACCATCACTTTCCTTCCGTAGGCCTGCTCAAATGGGTTTGAGAATATAAACTTCTAACCGGTGTGGCTCACAAGAGCTGCATGTACATAAGGAAGAGAAGGGTTTCACTTTTAATTATACTCCGTGGTGAAATGAGAACTTGAGGCTATGGTTGGATGGGCGTTGTGATACCCAATCCCGATTCAGAAAATTCTGCCTGCAACCATGAGGAATAGAGACTCACTCATTAAAAAAGAAAAAGATGGAAAGCATAAATGCTGCCCAACCTGAACAGGATACAAGTATGCTGTGCAGGCTGCACTGATCCACACCCTGCTGTTCAGTGGGTCTGGTGTTTACAAATGCAAACAACGAAGGTGCTCCCTGAGATGAGGGTGTTTTCCTGAAGGCAGGAGAGGCAGCCTAGAGCAACCCAGCTCACGTGGGCATGTTGGCTCTTACAGACCACCAAACTTACTACTGGGCCACGACTCCCTGCGCCCACAATATTTACCCCTCAATTTCCCTTCCCTCTTCTCCATGAGATCCCAGGTCCCTCCTCATTCCTTACCTCTGTCATCTGTTATGCCTTAAGACTTCTACAACGCAACACCTCCCACACCTCCTACCCGACCCCAAATTTGCGTCCTTGGAGCTCTCCGTGTCCCTGACCCCCCGTGACTGCAATAGCCACCCTCCATCATTCTCCACCCAAGATAACATCCAGCTTCCTACTCGCTTGTCCCTTGGGCTGGGCAAAACAAAATGGACACAGCTTGGCCACTGGCCAGCAGTACATATGTGCCACTTGGCCAGCCAAATGGTACGTGCGTTGCCAAGAGCCTGTCTTTGGGTCCCCGCAGCCTGATGGGCTACTTGGCTGCTCCCTGTGGCCTCTGGAGGGACCGCGCGGCTCCCACTCCCCGCAGCAGCTGCAGGGCTGAGCAAGTCGCCTCACGGACCATATGTTGCACAGATATTGTCCTAGTTTCTCTCTTTGATGCTGTCTGGTTGCTATCCAGGAGAGGGCTGGGCCTGGTCAGGAGTTTGTTTCGGTCACTGGTAGTTCTTCTGCCAGGGGTAGGGAAAAAAATTAATTTTTAAGAGTCCCAGTGGATGTATAACCTTGAAGAGGGATGCTAAGAAATGAAATGAATTTCCTAATCTACTGCTGACAAATCTAAAAGCTTTCCAGTAGAAAATAGCCCTGCTGAGACAGTATAAACTTATGCTTCTCCCCACTCTTGGCTTGTTGTACCAGACTTCCAAAAAATTAGGTATTTTTTCTGAGCCCCTTAACGTAGCCTACTAATTCTGCATATGATACTGAGACAACCTGGGTTTTAGTGGGGGAATGCATCAAGGAATCAATGATCTTTCATGAACAAAGCATCTTATTTTGAGGTAAATGTCTGCAATAAAACAAGAGGAGGGAACTGACCCATGAGCAGACCTGTCTCTGCTTGGTAAAGCTTTTCATAAGACAGTAGTAGCTCCTTAGCACGGAGGATTTGGAAACTGCTTTAGGAACAGCGCTTGGCTTCTCTCAAGGCAGTATTTACATCTCTGAAATGAGGGGCTTCAGTGCAATCTCTGACAGACAGCCAGCACACACGGGCTCTGACTCAGGCTTCAGAAGATGTGCTCTGCTGTCAGGCCAGTGCAGTGATCTTTGACCAAGCTAAAAGGCAGGAACGGAGAAAAATAAAAAGCTTTCATTTGTGTGTTGGAGCACAGTCAGCGAGAAAGCTGAACCTGCAGTTCAAACCCTCCAAAGGATAACATTATACAAATATTTTTTATCGAACATGTCTATAGCAAAAAGAATTTGGATTTGGTAGCTAAGCTTGTTTAAAGCAAACTAAATTTCTTCAAGTAAAATGGTTTGTGTTCCTTGGTATTCAGTACATTATTCAAGGGAGGTAGCTTCATCTGGTCACAGTGTTACGCTATTGAGGTAGCAAGATGCGAAGCATACATAATGTTTTCAAGCTGCAGAAGGAAGGCTCTGCAGAAATGTGCTCTGCAGACTGAGAGGTGTTTTGTTTCCAAATGGTGGCAAACATGTAGGATTTATGGCACTGACCTTCACTTCTTGGTGCACCTGGTAACCACGAAGGTTTGTATCAGTGAGTGGGTGAACTGTTTTTCCCCACAGGGAGAACAACACAGATACCGTGCCAAGGAGCAGCAGCCTCGGGGAAAGCGCCAGGGCTAAGCCCTCCCTGGAATGGGGCAATTTTCTCATGAGCTGGTCCAAGCAGATGAAATGAATTCCCACCTCAAATCTTTCACCTGTCTTTTCTGAGGGCAAGGTGGCTATTCCCTCTCCAACCCTCACTAACACAAGCATTCAGTTAACGCAGGCTCTTAAGTGCAGCCTTAGCTTTTCATATCCTGTCTTGGAAACTGCATTGGGAATATCTAAAAGGTCCCAGATTTTCATTTCTTTATGACAAGCTGTTTTTTATTTTAAACAGCAAGAAGATCCTTGTGCATGAAGAATTTGCTCGGCAGCTACCAATACCAGGCAGTTCTGAGGAAGCTATGTTGTTCAGTGTAAAGCTATAGGGCAAGTGGGTGTGAATTATCCTACAGCTGCCTTTTTTTTCTGAAAGTAAATGATATTAACTCATGGTCAGCACTGTGTGATATGCTGGGAATGAATTTGCGCCAAGTGCTACTTTGCATCTCCCTCTGACTTTGGCATAACTGACCGCTGTCAGACACCAGCTTCTAGATTGCATGGCTCACTGGTTTGTTGTAGGAAAGCAGTTTTGGTGTTCTTCCACAGCTTTTGGTGAATACCTCACATAACTGGATCTCTGGCAATTCCCTGCTTTGAAGAAGTATCAGAGCAGTTTGTTCTGCTTCATAGTTCAATGCAGGGATCAAAACGATGCTACAGATTTGATTTTATTCAGAACAAGGACCACAAGAAAACAGAACTTGAAGGGATCTCGGGATGCTTTCTGGTCCACTTTTCTGCTCCAAGACAGGATCAGCTCTGCCTGACAAAATGCTGGCAAATATTTCAAGAGAAAAGATCATTTGGGGCCCACTATGCCCAATAAGGTAATCAGACCTGTTTTGGATATGCCATCACCCATGGATATTTTGTGAGAACAGCTTAGGCATTCATGGTTCAGTATAGTCTAGCACAGACACAGTCACGAAGTGACCTTTTAAATCCTTCCTCTAGAAGCACCGTGCTAATCGGAGCTGTCCTGCCTGTGGGTGAGAAGGGCAGAGCCATTCTGCAAGTGCTCTTTGACGCCCAGCACAGCCAGCTGCTGGTCCAGTGGCTGGTGAGATACTGCTCTGCCACCCCATCCCTCTTCCTAAGGCACAATGGTCACCTTGCTGTTGGACTGAGAGAAGGGTGTCCTATGGTGGTTAAGATTTTCCAGGCAGCATTTTTAAACTATTCATGCAAACATTATTTCCTAGGCCAGTGATGTTGACATGCGAATATAAATGTCCCATGGGTGACTCTGGATGTTGTCACCGAAATGCTGATGCTCAGACATGGTGTGACCGTCACATCTAGGAGGTGCCAGCAGCTTCTGCTGTAATGGCAGCAAAACGACCATGAGTTTATACTATTAGGGGAGGTCTGTGTCAAACAGAGCCTGGACACAAGATCTATTTCCAGCTCTGCTGTGTCTAACTCACCTTCAGCCCCCATTTACATTCTGTCCCTGTCCCTCCTTTTGTAAGATGAGAAGAAAAATGCACGTCAGCCATTAAAGGCTGGTCCCAGGTGTAAGCAAATGAAAGACATAAAGCATCAAATGTAAAGCCACAAATGAAAAACTCTCTACGCATGCTGTCAACTTATCATCGCATTGCTCAGATAACAGCAGTACAAATATCGCGGTGCTGATGTATCTGGTGTTTGGTTCTCTCATGTACTCTCATGTAAGTGAAAGTAAATCTCCCAAATTGCACGTGGATTTGTTTTCCATTTAGCTGCTTCTCCCGGTAGTGGCCCATCAACGTTCAGCTGAGTAGCACAAGAGCACCCTGCAGATAACCTTCCTACACTAGAGATCAGCTTGTTTTCAAAGTGATTGCAGGCTTTAATCTGAGACAAAACATATGACTGATACTCCATGGTTTAAAGAGTCAAACTAATGCCTTATGATTCATCTATGATTTGTAAGTAAGTACTTGCACTGATATAATGATGGGATCACTTGGTGACTCATGCGTGATTTAACATGTGTGCAAAGTTCTTGTGTGTGTCACTCGGCGAAACTTCAGGCTGAACAGATGAGTTTGCTGCCTTGGCTGTGCCCCCAGGCAGCTTCCCCGAAATGCCTGCTGAAGAGCAGCAGGGAGACCAAGGGTGCTCTCTTCTCCCATGCAACCTGTCCTCTCTGAAGTCCAGACAGGCATGATGCAAAAAGTAGAGGCACAGTGACATCTTCTCCAGGGTTTTGTTGTTGCAGTTTCTCTTCTCCAACAATTGCTATGGCAACCTCGCTGCTGCTCAAGTCCTCTCACTTCCTATTTATTCTAAAACACAGATGCAAACTGTGACTGCTCCAAACACTTGCATATTTAAGCCATAAAAACTTCAGATGAGAAAGAGTAGACAGAGGAACGTGATCAGCGTAGAGTGTGAGATGACCCTGCAAGGCTCCTCTACATGCAGATTTCATATCTGAAATTTAGAAAGGAAATTGTAGTTTTCATTGATGTTATGGTTTTCCGATCAAATAGAGGAGGCTTTTCTCGTCACGGTAGGCTGATACCTGGTGGTGCCGCTCAGGGAGGAAGGATGCTGAGCACCTGGCCTTCCTCTTGGATGCCGCAGCATACCCAGGGCTGGGGGGGATGGATCTGTTAAAATGAAACATTTATCAAAAGGCAGTTCACTGTAAACCTTTGCAAGGTACAAGAAGTTCGTGCATCACCTGAGAGGACATTAGCTGAACAGGAAGGCNAAAAAAAAAAAAAATATCCAGGAGAGGGCATGACCGCAACTCCCGTTCCCAGCAGAGTTTGCCAGCAGACACGCCGATGAGCGCCCACAGGTCCACCTGAATGCCAAGCTGTAACAAAACATCTTCACCTTCCTCTTATTTTTTTAAAAACTTAAAATGTATACTAAAATGTTTGCTTTTTTTCAGTTGTCTGTTATTTTTAAGACAAATTTATGTGGGAATTTGAAGGAAAGATTAATCATGAGGATCTTCTGCAAAAAGTCCCCGGAGCTTCTGAGTGGCCCGTGCTTTAAGGATGCCCGGTCTCACCAGGCTATGCAACATGGTGCCTGCTTGCTTCCTGAATCACCAGGTTTCATTTTCTACATGAAAGAACAGTTTTTCATTGGAGAAAGGGTAACTATGGTATTTCTGAGAGAAAGGTTTGTGTCTCCTCTCTGCTCAGAGGATTGCTGCCTTGCTTTATCTCCTGGTACAATCTAAGTAACGGCCCTGAGAAGGGACATCTCAGACCAGCTTCTGATCTGATATTGATTGAAAACTCATCTTTCCTGGCTTGGGCTGCCTACGAATCTCTAGATCTAAAATCTATTCCTGGCCCTGCCACACAGCATGAATTTTGGGAAAATAATTTTAATTGTCTATGCCTGACCTTCCATGTAAGCAAAGTGAGGATAAGAGGAATTAATTTGTTGGGGTTTATGAGATTCGTTATAATCATGCTTTGAGATCTGATTAACAGGACAGAGTTCAAGCATTTATTGTTTTCTTTGGCTCGGGTTTCTCCCTGTAAAAACAGTTGCTGTGGTCATGCTCTAAAACCGTTTGTGTGAGAGGTTTGATGCAAACCCCTAGAAGGAAATCAGGAGCCGTGGAAGGAAAACGCAGACAACTGCATGGGGGGGGAACGGCCTTCCTGCAGAGGTGAGTCAGTTCCAGGGGAGAAGGGCGGCTGCATCCAAAAATAACAGCGCCAGAAAACAAGCACACACTGCTGTGCTGAGAGCATTGTCCACCTGAGGAAGATATTGAGTTTCATCTGCGAGTTTCTTCTCCTCTTTATTCATTAAGCAGGTTTCTCATCTGCACTGAATGCCACCAGACCTGTGTTTGTATTTTTGGAGTCCGTGTTAATCTGGCCTTTGAAAAATACCCTGGCTGCATTCGTCTCTGAGTCCACAGGCAACTCAAAGTGACCCCAAGGAAAGAATTTATTCCCAAGAGTTAATTCCTGTTTCCTTATATTTTTTGAAGGCAAGTTGATTAACATGCATTTGTGTTCAGATTCTTGTAGTTCTCACTAATCACTCTCTTGTGTTTAGGCTGATTATACCGAACTTAGGATATTCTTGTCCGTGTTACTCTTTGGATAATGCTGGTAACAAGCATCTGTTCTTTAGTTTTCCCAGAGGGGCATTGCTGCTGAAGGGCTTCTTCATCCTCTGTGACTCTGTAAGTGGTGCTGGCCGTAACAGAAATATTATCCTGAATGATTAACCCCTAGCACGTTTAAAGCAAAATCTTAACTATTGGGTGCAGTTGTTAAGTAGAGAAAAGGATCCCTTTAAAATCCAGACTTTTTCTGTAGAACAGGATAACAAGATCTTCACATTAAAAAGTGGGCAGTTAAACTACCCTATACGAAACGAAGTCTAGTAATACCCAGGACTGTCACTTACATGGGAGTCTGGAAGCAGAAGTGAGTCAGAAATGAACCCCCATGCAGAGAACTGGCCCTGGCATTTTACCCACTTTTGTCTGTCTCAGGAAGGGAGAGAGGAAGGAAGGAGAAGATCTTCAGACAAGAGAAAGCAGCGCCTGTCTCTGCCTGCGAGACTCCCCACCTAAACCCCTCATGCAGCTGCTGGCCCGCAGGGAGCCGGCTGGCTTGCTGACCATGCCAGCCTCCATCCAGCATCCTTCCAGGGCCCAGGAGGAGCTCCCGGAGAGTCACAGCTTTGTGCACCACAACAGCCTCATCCAACTCATACAAATGGCAGGATACATGAGCTGGGGCCATGACATTTTTGGCCACGCTGGAGCCTGGCATGTCCCATGTACTGTAGGGAGGAAAAGCGTGAGAGGCCAGGAGGAGCTCCTGTCTCGGCTAACTCGACATAATTAGGCTCAGAAGGAAACAGCCTTCTCCAGGTTGCCTCAACTCTCCTCCTCACCTTGGCTAGTGTCAGAGTGATACACCAGGAGCATCGCTGTACCGCTCAGCATCTCTGTGCTCACCCGTTTTCAGTTACAAATCAGATTTCCTACATCAGGACCATAGTTAAAGCAATTCCACTTGCTTTTGTACTTAAAGCACAGGTTGAAATAAACCTTTTTTTCTCCTTGATATGCCCACATAATGCTGCTGTAATACTGCTAGTAAGAACATGGCACGTGTACCTTATCCATCAGACCACAGCAGTCTGTTCAGCCCAGCCTGCCGGATTTACACTGTGCAGTTGCTTATGGGCAGGTATTGCTCATCTAATGTCTCACCATAGTGATTGCCCAGTCTACTGCAAACATCTATTTAGAGAAGGACTGTATCATCTGATACTGGCGTCATATTAAGTGTAAGCATGCTTCATAAACACATCCAAATTTTATAAGTAGTTAAGAAGAGAAAAACACATACTAAATATTTCCAGACATTTGTTGAGTGAAAATCTGTGTGCTTTGAGCTTTGCTGCAGATTATTTTAATAGCATCCCATTTCAATAATGTATTTATCTATTGGGAATGGCTAGTAATTACTTCAGTGGAAACGAGGGTTGGTTTTGATACAGCTAAGAGTTTAATGTTGAAACACAAGAGCTACCTGATCTACAAGATAAATGTTGCTCTCTCCCCAGGACCTCTTTGTGGAATCCATTATCTGTAGGCTTGTTTTCTTGACATTGATTTAACTTTTATTTAGCTTATCTTCCCTACAATTTAGGAGGGCCTGACGAGAGGCTTTTCTCATTTAAAGAAAGAAAAAAATAAAAATAATCTGTTGTTGCTGGCTCAGTTAGATGCACAGCTGTTTAATACATAGCTTCAGACTTTCTATTAATTAATAGTAATAAATGAAAAGGCTGTATACCTAAAAGAAAAAAAGAGGTTGTTCATGCAAAAGCTATACCAACCTAGGTCCACGCTAATGAACAAGGAGGTGAATTTGTGGGAGCTGGATGATGCAGGGCACCGGCATGATCATTCCCAGAGCCTTTCCTTGAGCCTGGTCCACTTTGGACTCCCATAGGACAGCCTGTCCCTCCGCTGGGAAGGCACTGCCTCATCTGTAATGTCATTAGCTCACTCCTGCGTTTCATGCCAAGGTAATTCCTTAATATATTAAATAAGTTTGGCTCCAAGACAGTAAAATTGAAGAAGACCCATTGCTTGAACTGGGAAGTTTTGTAGAGCAAGGACAGAACCAGCCCTCATGCTGTGAATCCAGATAACCTCATTGATTTCAATAGGTTTGTATTGGTTTAAAACCATGACATTCCAGCAAATTTACAGATTGCATTTTTAAGAACAAATGTGAATTGGGATCTTCATGCAGAAATTATCTGGATGTCTGTGGATATTAAGGTAACCTCCACCTGCAAGTTCTCAGGACCTTGAAGTCGTAGGTCAGAGCACATGGGTAGGGAAAAATCACTTCTCAGGCAGCAAACAGGGATGGCAACAGTCAAAGGCAGGTCTTTCTGTGGTGAAAATCAAAGTAATCTGCTGAAGCTGAGGGCAGCATACACAGCTCTTGGCTTTTACTGTGAGGTTAAATCCAATCATTTACACACAATTTGAGTGCCACAAGGAAAAATTGGAAGGAACATGTCTATAAAGTGATGACAGTAAAAGCTAGCCTAGGATATTCCCCAGGAAGCCAGTCTGAAAGTCTGTATTGGAAAGTTTGTCTGAACTATTATTCTGCTGACAGCCCTATCGCAAGGTCTCCATAATTGCTCGGGAAAGATCTTGGATTCAAGCCCTGCAGGAGGTCACAGTCCGTTCAGTAATGAAAGAGGTTTGCAGTTCAAATCCCCTGTAAAATGAAAAAATGAACTGTTCCATAATCAGAAATTCTTGAGGTACTGGGTGGAAGGGTCAAGTAAAGACCTTGCTGTGCTGTTTCTCCAAAAAAAAGTTGTTGAGCATCCTGTAAAATCACTTCTAGCCTGGGCTCAGTTTTCCATACTGTAGTGATTGATTTCCTAGTGTGGACAAATATGGGATTTTCCAGGCATGTCTCAGCAGCACAACCCTTCTTCTCAGGAATTCCTGGCAAATAAGCCCAAAAGGGGTGAGGCCACATTCCCAGATAAAAGTTCTGGGGTAGGATGGTTTGCAGAGGAGATACCACTGATCTGGGTCAGTCTGCCTTAAAACCTCACTCATGCACTGACAGCTGGGATCTGTTGGGATCTTCCCGGTGACTACTTGTTCTACATGCTTTTGCTAGCTTTGATACCTCAAAAAATAAAGGCAGCCAAAAGGGAGTGAATGCCCACCATGAGGAAGAGGCCATGATGCGAACTTCTCCCATATGAGACATCAAAGAGTCCACAGCAGGGCTGGTTTTGGTGGCGAACACAGGACAACCCTTTGGGACCTAATGTTCTCCAGGAGGTGGCTGCACTGCTTTCTCTGTGCTCATATCTCATGATGCCCTTGCCTCGGGCACTGGAGTGTGTGTGCACATGCATGTGCACGTGGTGGAGGTGATGGGTGTCAGAGTGGGTTGAGCTCTGCTCTGGTGCTGCCCGTTGCATGTCTCAGCCATGATAAACACCCTCCTTTGACTTCCATAGCCCAGCTGCATCACGGACCCAAGAGTTGCTAGCAGAAGACAGAAGAGGCCTTTCAAATTGGCAAAGGATGCTGTGAAACTGTGTCTCGAAGGTCATTAGCCAAACTTCTCTAAATTTGTAATTTTGGCTTGTTGTGGGGTGGTTTACTGCTGCATTTAACTCAGACTGCTCTCTCACCGGTTTCTGGAATGCATCAGAGACAGGTGCTCTCTGCCTCCTGCCATAAAGCCAGGTGATCTACAAAAAAGCCTTTTGGAGGGGCTAAAATCCTTAATTACACTGATTCAATACAGCAGTGCTAACAAAGGCACAAATGGGAGTTAAATACGTGCTTGTCTTACACTGCTTATCAAATCACAGCCCAAAGTTATTCTGGACTTACCCTGGGAAACCTCTCTCTGAAGTTCCTTAAAGAGGATTTAACTTCCTTTCCCTACCAAGGTTTTCATGTTCTTTGAGGAGGTTGTCTCCCCGTTTGTCAGGAGAGCACAGGCCACCAGCTCAGACACACAAAATAATGGTTGAAACCATCACTTCAAATTGCATGTTTGAAAAAAGCTTCTCATAAACATATAAACCTGATATTGTGAAACCGTAAGATACACGGGGCTCTGCATACGTGGGGAGGTTCATACTGGAAATTTAGCAGATGTGTTATTATGAGTGGTACCTAGTGTATTATCTGGAGAGGGTGGGAGAAGAACTAAACCCTCTGTCTGATATCTCAAAAGCAGAGCAAGAATAAAACCACACCATTGTGGTGTGAACGATTCTGAAATTAGACTTGGTTGAACTACTTATTATAAAATGTATTCAGCACGTATTTACTTCTCTTCTGGCCAGTGTATAGCCCATGAATCAGCTCTGATTTGCCCTGATTGTACCAACTCTTGTTAAGCAGATTGAATGAATGACCAATTTTTAGCCTCCCGGCTTTCCAAAGTGTTTACCTCAATTACATGTGGTATGAGGCCGTTCCCTAGCACAGCGGCATATTTACCTGCAATTTAGCATCTGTTCCTGGTATTTTTACAGCTACAGCAAGAAGATAAACCCTTAATAAGCAGAAAATGCTGTTCTGCTAAAATCAGGGAAACACCAGGACTTGCAAATGTGACATTAATACCTAGTGATTGTATGAAACCGCTCTGAGCAGTTTTTCTCAAAATCCCTTAAACCCTCGCCGCATTAAAACTGGTCTACGTGAGTAGTGTACATGAAATGCATAGATTATTCACGCCAATTATTTACTTGCAAAGCCTTGACAGCAGCCAGGGAGGGAACCAGAAATGCTCTGTGTCTCTCCAAGCCAAGAATGTGGATTTTCTTGCTGTTCATCCCCAATTCTCCCACTTTATCTCGTGACTCAGCTGCCTGATGCAAGGGTTTGCAATTACAGCTTTGCTGATTAGCTACCCAAGTTGTGTGCCATGGTTTCTAGACTTCACATGCAATTTTGACAAACGTATGGATTTTACAAATTTGCTTTTGAAAAGCACTTTGCTGTCCTATTTCGTGAGTTTTCCCCAACCACCTGAACAGGAAAGCCATGTGGAAGCCAAGACATAAGAGCCAGCGATAGGCCAAACCAAGACTCACTTCTCCTCTTAAAAAACCATTCAGTTGTTTGCTTAGCAGAGGTGAGAGAACCTCAGCGCAGAAAGGATGCTCCAAGCAAGCTACCTTCAAGTGCCAATGAGCCCAAGACATCATTGATCCAGCCCCTTGGTTTCCACCAGCTTGGCTGGGAAACAGCCAGCTAGCAGGCACTGCCTCCTGTCAGGGGGTTAATACTCCAGGGATGAAGCCGTAACCAAATAGCAGAGGAAAGTTCCTACTGTTTGTGCCTGCAACCGAAATAATCTCTCCCGGACCATGCCAGCTCAGCTGGAGGAAAGGCCCCGGGGGCTGAAATGGTCTCTGCTTCCTGTTTTTCTCTTTCCAGAGTAAACGGGTTTCTAAGGTCTCCAGAGACGTGCCTGAACCAAAACCTCTGATCTGAGCATCCTTGAACTTTTGGCAAGTTTAGATTCAGTTCTGGATGCAGAGATTGCAGGTCAGATGTATTTTTCATAATATTTATCCTCAGAAGACTCTGCCTGTCCTCCCTGCACCACACAGCACAGCGACCGCAGGAGTGCTGCTCTACCTGTGAGCTAACATGAAATGTTAAAAGGGGAGGATAAATCCCAGCTTACCAAGCAGCTGTGCAGTTTTTCTTTGCCGTTTTGTGTTATATGAATTACAAAACTGTGTCTGTGTAAGTGAGGTCTGTCGTTGGCCGATTACGCCGTGGGGGTAAGCTGGGGAAGGAGCAGCTCCCTCTTGCCTCTCCTACGTAGCTTCTTCCAGCAGTGGGTGAAATATCGATAACACATTTTAGCATTAAAAAAATTAATTTCCCATAAAATCTTGGTTTTACTAAATTTCCATTAGTCTTCTCTCTGTTTATTTTTAGACGTTTGATTTAGGGGATACAATCTTTATAAACGTAGATATCAAAATCAGCGGTCTGCTCTGAGACATAAAATTGAACTCAACCACCAGGTTTTTGTGTTAGTATTTATTGCTCTCCCAAGAAATAGTGCAAGTCAGTGGAACCAGATCATTCAGCCGTCTACCATAACTTTTCAGCCACAAGTCATACGATTTTCAGTTAGCTTTTTACTCCCAATGATCATTAAATACTGATTATTAAAACATGAATTAAGAATTAAGATCATCAGAATTATCCTCGGAGCCTCATGGTAAAACACTGCCTTGATAAATCCACCCTCATCTTTCAAGCCCTTTAGCCTGAAAAAGGGCATTTTTCCTCTTAGAAATTAGGGCCGGGATTGCCATTTTAAATTTATTTTATTTTATTAGTGGTTTCTGTGGGCTGAGATGGTGAGGTTGGTGTCTGGTGTGTGTCCTCACACATGTCCCATTAGGTGCCGCTGACGTGGGCAGAAACACAAACCCGCAGAGAGTGGTGTGGGCAACGAGGCTACCCGGGGGTTTTGTCCACCGCAGATAACATGCTGTGGAAAACTCCTTCCATTTACAATTTTGGCCACATGTCCTGTAGAAACGTTCAGCACTGCTTGTGAGGATGCCAAATGGTGCTTGCAAGTGCTTTGGCAAGCCTACGTGTCAAATCCAGCTTTCTGGCCAGGACTGCTGGGGTCAGATGTTGCTAGCTTGCAGTTTCCTCACGCTTTTCCAATTACAGCCCTAAAGTATGCAGGTGAGGTTTTGGCATCCCCTTGCCCCCACATGCACAGTGCCACTCTGTCTTTCAATAAACTACAGCTACGGGGTAGCCAAAAGGATGTGCAAGTTCCCAGGTGCAATCTCAGCAGTGTTTGTGTTTTCATGCCGTCGTGATGCCTTCCCACTGAGCTCAGGGAGAAACGATTTCTGAGCTGAGGGAAAGCAAGGACCTGGAGCCTCCATGTGCAGCCTCCCTGGGTAAGAGGGGCTTTCTACCTATTAAAATGTCAATATTATTCCATTAAAGTAGAAGAGAGTTCCTCCCCCAGCTAATGTGCTATTACTTATTAATGTAAAACCACCACTGCACTGGTTAGTGAATTATCTATCTTCCTGCAACCAGTTTTTATTTGTCTCACAGGGGTTACTTGCACTTTAGGATTTGTTGCCTGGGACCAAAAGCAGATACTTCTGGGCACGGCCACGTGCAGCACAACCTGTGGTTGAGCACCATGCCCTGGGATAGGGACGGTGCAGGACTGAGCCTGGACATCTCACCACTGCAAACACTTCCCCATGGGTGAACTGCAGAGCCTGCAGAGGACATGTGAATACAGCCACAGAAAATCACTTGTGGAAACCCCAGAGCAAAACATTTAGGTCTTTTGAAGGAGAGCTGCTTCTCCTCTGCCTGCATACGCTGTGCTGGGGTTGGGTGTCCTAAGACAATTTCACTTCTGGTGAACTCACTGGGGAGACTGAAGGCTGAAGAGATGGATGCTGTTGAGAGAACAGTCATGGCTCAAAATCCTCTACCTAACAGCTGCCATGATGCAGGCTGCTCCTTTTAGTCACTTAGTCATCTTTATTAATTTTAACTCAAATATCACTTCTCCCCCCCCAAACCTGCAAGTTCTAAGGTGTTCCTATACGCTGCATCTTATCTCTTGCCAACAAAAAGCTAGCAAAGGTAGTTTCTGCATTAATGTAAAGGTAGCACTAAAGACAAAAACAGAATCAGAAAAAAATTAGTTTACTCATGAAGGAAAGACTTCTAGTTATAACTACTGAATCTGCCCTCTGATCCAAGGTAGCATTTCCTCCTGGGCAAGGAGAAAGCGGGGATTTGTGTGCAGGAGGGTTTACTTTTTCTCATGCTTTGTGGGCTTTCACATGCTTATTTGGGTATTCTGATTAATTATCCCATGTGAAAAGGGGTCTCATCCTCTCAGAGTTACCTGGAAGCTAATAGCATCGGAAGAAGGGAAACTGCCTCCTAAGTAAAGACATTAGGCGTATAGATAATGGCTTTTAGCTTTCTGTTTCCCAACTACGCTCTGTCCCTACGGGGGTTTCATAAATCACCCTCTCCAGAGCTGCTCTCAGGCTGGTCCTTGCAATCAGATGTGCACAGTGCTTTTGAAAGCTATCATGTGCAGAACTGTCTATCTCACTCGTAGGAAAGACAACGTTGTGGGCTCTCGCTGGGAGTCCATACATGACTGGATGGGGAAGGCTTGTGCCTCCAGCTCAATGCAACATCCATAGTCTGGGGGATCCCCTCCTGAAGCCCACGTCAGCCAGTGCTTTTCTAAGCTCAGGAAGCACCTCTGAGGACAAAGCCATTGGCGGACATCAAGTCTGCTGTTGCCAGCAAAGGCCGTCTTGCCAAGGAAGAACGGTGGCATGGCAGGGAGCATGTGGCTGCTTTGGTGCTTCCGGAAAGCTCCAATGAAGCTGTAGCGTTAACTAACTTTTCGGAATTAATTAACTGAATCTCTTCTGTTTGGTTCCTACCTAACCTCTCCTCAGCAGAAGTGGAGGGAGACCTAGGTCTGCTCCTGTCTCCTACCACATTAAAGGGCTTCTGCTGGAAGTGCTCCTGCCCATGCCCCAGAGCAACAACCCCGTCCTCTAGTCTTCAGGTCATCTCCTCCCGCACATCGTTTAACCTCTTCCTGACTCACCCCACCCTGGATGTGTTCTTGTCTCACCCAGGTGCCACTGCTGCTCCAGCACAGCTGTGCTGTCCCAGTGTGGAGGTCTGGATCATGCCCAGTTCTGCACTCAGCCCTGTGTGCATTGTGTTGTGTTGCTTCTCATTTCTTTTTGTTACATACTGGCATACTGATCCAGCAAAACACCCTGCTGATGTCCCTCGTAGGAAAGCCTTCAGAAAGTTAGCAAAAACTAAAAATCCCTACTGAATAATTCTGTGGGGCAGCTCAAAAATCTTCATTATGTTGGTACTTTCTCACATAGCGATGCGTTTCTTCATGTATATGATGCTAGTATTGCCCTTCTGCAGACTTTTGGAATAAGGTTATTTGAGTAACCCTGCTCTGTTCTGAGGAAGGTGGAAAAAGTTGGGCAGGTTTAAATGTTGGTACTGATCTTTGTAGAAAATGGTGTCAGGAGGTGCCCAGAACAACTCTTCCCTGGTGCCAGAGGCTGGGGACATCCTCCAGCCTGATGCTGGAGGTATAAAGGGAGGGTGAGGAGGAGAGCAGCAGGGAGGACAGAAAGTGATGGCTGATGACGTGCTACATCCACTTTCTGCCATCTCCTTTGGTGAGCAGCAGTCTTTGCAACACGCCATGTATGTGCCAGGAGCTAGCAGGATGGAGAAAATGGACTCAGACCTCTGGTGGCACCGATACGGGGAATAGGAGATGGTAGACACAGGCTGTCCTCTGCCCTTAACAGCCTTATCGCATTTCTTAGGTGAAATTGCTTGAGCGACTGTAATGGCTCCAGATTGGAAGGTGGCATTTTGGCAGCCGTGCCGTATGTTAGAGCAGACACTGTGGCTGAAAGCTCCCAAGACCACGTTTGCTCTTGCTCTTGCCTGTGACATTGAAAATAGCACTTTAAGGAAAAATACTTTTAAAATAATATATTCCAGCCACATGGAAGGGAAGTGACACAGCAGGCTGCACAATAAATAGGAAAGCAGATAAATCCGGGGCCAGATTTATCAAGTGACTGTTTTCATCAGTCTAAAAGAAGTGAAAAGCATACACTAATCAGAGCAATAATATTTCATTTTATATTGTGCAGACTGCTACGCAGCGGCTAGACAGGCAAAAGCCAGGCTTAGCATGGCCGAATGTTTTGGGGCACTGCTCTGCTGCGGGGTGGTGTGGTCCTCCGTGCCCTTTGCAATAGCCCTAATTCCTTCTGGGGCCACCGGTCCCTGGGACTGCTGGGGTCCTGGTGTAGATGCAGCTTCGAGGACGTACAAAAGTGCATTAAAAGGAATAGCCTGCTGAGAAACAAGCGTTTGCACTTGGGTGGATACATGTATAGCGGAGCTGGGCACCTACATGTGATTTTTCCAGGAAGGGCACAGTGCCGCAGGGGGTGTGGGGAGCCCCAACAGCCTTATTTCAACAACTGTGATTCCTAATTATATATTTTTTTCCTTTAAGTGCTTCCTGTTACTCTGCTGTGATCATAATTATTTACCTCACAAAGGCGATGTGAGGGTTAATTAGCCTGAACGTGCAATTTATTTTGGAAATGGGGAACGTTTCTTCATATAGGAGCTAAATATCATTAGGTCTAGTGATTGGAAGAAGGTACCAATTTCTTTTGACTAACCAAAATAAACAGGAGATGATTTCTTTGGCTATCAATTTAGCTCATGATTTTGCAGGGATTAAATTACAGGTGGCTCAGACTGCCACCTATAAAACCCAGGTAAAATCTAGGTAAAATCCAGATAAAATCCAGGCTGGTAGTGCCTTACTGCCACTGGAGCTGTACGGCCACGTGAGTGCGACCCTGCCACTACCCTACCCCAGACCAGGAGTTCATAGATCTACAGAGGGCTGGAAATGGAGATGAAAATCGGGATCTCTCTGTGCCCTTTCTTCCTAAAGCCATCGACAGGATGGACTCACATCCCTTATCTAGTCACTAATAAAACGGTCCTGCTGAAATAATTCATTAAAAATGTGGTTTCCCCTCTCCACTACCGCTGTAAGTGTGATGGCACCCCTTTCCCATGGGCTTTCTCCCATCTGCTGGCACCCATTTCAGGGGACACCCGGGGCACGGTCCAGTCTACGTGCTCATCCCCCAGCAGTGGCGGTAGGGAGTTGGAGGAATCAAATCCCGAATCCTCTTGAGTGGAGACAGAAATACCCATTTCACGCTCTTATTTAAACATTAAATCACCAAATGAATCCTCTCCCAGTTCCTTCCTCTCTTCGGCTGATTTTCAGACAGAGGAGATGCTAAGCTGTAAACAACATTTTTTTTCAGCATCGTCTCACTCCATAAATGGTTATTCTGGCTGCGCTGTGGCAGGTTTTATTGTGTGATTAGGCTGACAACGTGCTAATGCTCTGCCGTAGACCTTCCACATTCCTTAGGCAGAATTTACACATCCAGAAAAAAAAAACCTGAGGAAGCACTTTCTGTACTGGAAATTTGGACCCATTGTTGTGCCTTAGTTTGCAAGGTCACTCTCTGAACCTTGCAAGATTGGTCAGCTGCCGCTCCAGCATCTCCTAAGCCATTTACTTGACCCTGAAGACCTATGTTGTCTGCTTCCCCCATACCTGTGGCCCCAGGTGATGAAAGCAGAGGAGGGCTGTCACCGGAGCAAGATGAATGTGAAATGTAGCCTCCCCTTGCCAGGACAGAGTGCAGCCTGAGCGCAGGCACAGTGGCTTTGCATTCGCCGCCACTGCCAATGGCTCAAAAGCAGAGACGAGCTAAGTGATGCTGGTGCGTGGAGATCTCACGGTGAGCTGGTCCAGGTCTCTGTTCCACTTTGTATCCGCAAGTTTTTCCAGCTATTGCAGCTGCTGAGGGCTCCTCTACTCACCCAAGGCATAAAACACAGACATAATTTATTTTAGCAGAGCTATTCCCCATTCTGCATCTTCTCCTGGTATTCGAGTGCCTTTGCACTCGGGGAAGCATGTCCATGCTTGGAGGATGAATGCTTTTCACTGCACTGATGTGGTTAAGGCAGCGTGGTTCCTCGTGTAGACAAGCCCAGATCTGCCCTTCTCAGACTGGGCAAGGTTAGACCATCCCTGGGTGTCACTGGAAAGTCTCAGCTGCAAAAGAGCTATTTACACCCACCTTGTGTCAGCAAAAGATGGAGTCTGGATGGGGGGATGACCATCACAAAATACCTACTTTTGTAGAACTTCTTGAAAAAATGAGAAAGAGAATTTTTCTCCTACCTTTTGCCAGTGCAGGAAAGAACGCACCGAGGCTGGTTAGAAACACCCTTCCTACACTGACCTGTGGTTTCCCTTTTGGGCAAACCTTCTGAAAGAGTGATCTCTTCCCACTTTTTCTTGTGCAGTTATCATCTGCTGGACAGTTTTTGCAGCTGTCTGGCTTTGGGGACAAGAGCCTGTGGGGGATGCCGTGGCCAGGGCCTTCAGCAGGTCTCAGGCCAGGGGAAATCCTGCAGCTTGGCCCACGCTGGCTGAGGACTGACACCATTTGCCATTGAAAAGACTGATAGAAAGATTGCTCTCCCCAGGAGCCTGCAGCTACTGGTGCGGGAATTATCTCATTCTCCAGCTGATGATCCTTGTTATGGTATTTTTTTAGCAATGTTAATTGCAAGTTTCTTGCTTTTGCCTCCTCTTCCAGAATTTCCAAGAGGAAGGGAAAAGCAGTGGAAGTGCCAGGGAGACCCTTAAAAATGTTCAGATCTGGAAATCACAGACATGCGCCCACAGGGCTGTGACTGGTGCTGGGCAGGGAGCAAGTGGGTGTGTGAGTGTGTTTTGGGGCAGGCGGAAAAGAGCTGGGGGGACTTATGGGGGTTTAGGGAAGAGGAAAGTGCGGGATATCTTTGGCATCATTAAAATAATAAAGCTGCACCTCCTTTGTTGAAGAACATATCATAGTCTGGAGTGGTTGCTCAAACCCTGGGTGTTGCCATGAAATTTCTGGCTTGTTGAGTTGGAAGTCTCTCATGGTGTTCCCAACCAGCCCCCGCTACAGGACTTGCCCCCAGCTCTCTCCAGCCTGGACATGGACCTGTCCGTGCCTGAGCCAGGGTGCTGCGCATCCTCCTCCAACACCATGGACCCAGCCAAGGGGATCGGTGCCTGTGCAGGCAGAAAATGAATCCACAGATGAAGCCTGACATTACTTCTCATGAGGAGGTGGTTTTGACTTATCTGTGATTTAATCATAAATCTAGCATGGGAGCAGATCTAATAAGAGACAGCTTATTGCCTCTTATTGCTGCTTCCTTACACACCTCAGGCAACTATCTTTCCTGACAGTTTATTTTTATATTTACCCACATGTATGCACTCAGGAGACTCAGCTCACTGTAGCATCCCAGACAGTTTTTGGTATGGCAGGTACCACCCCAAAAGACTGCGACGTGGGTAGGCTGTCCTACGTGGATTTGCAGGGTGCTGCCCTGGACCCCAGCCGCTCCAGCTCTCTGATGGGGTGATGCCCCCATGTACCTGCCCTCTGCACCAGCCAGCGTGCCAAGGAGGACACAACCTATGGCACCTGAGGTCCTGCGGCATCAAGAGCAGCTGAGCACCTTGCAACATTTTTCTAGTCCTATAAAATGAAATAAGTCTCTGAGGTGGAAGGGAGGTTTCCTTTTCAAGGAAAAGTCAGCACAAAACAACAGCTCAGAGCTGGATAAAAACCCCAAGCCTTCCTCGGTTAAAGCCAGAGTTGAGCTTCCTTAGGTATGAAGTGTAAAAAAGGCAAATACACTGTTGCAAAGAAGCTAGGAAAAGAGAAGGGCATAACATTTTAGCTGGACAACAATTTCTACTTCATTAAAATATTTCTACTTCTATGAAAATATGTAGAAAACTTTGCTAAACTCAAATATAAGATATGATTCTTCAAAATGTTATTGGTTAATAAACCCATTTAATATGTCAAAATAAACACTTCTTCTCTGGAGGCATGGCAATTTTACACATGCATTCCATATTTTTAGTGGGGTTTTTTTTTCCCTGAAAAGATGCGTGAGTGCGCAGTTATTACTCTGCAGGCATTAGTGGCCATCACTGGGAGGGGAAGGGTCCATAAAATTGCAGGTGTCATTAAGGTAGCAATGGGTCCAAGCCAGCAGAAAGAGCGGCCAAATGGCTTTAGGTATGAAAACCAGCTGCAGAGAAGGACCTAGTGAAGGCATTAGGCTACCTGGCTGGAGCAGAGATAAATCAGGCGGATTAACACAAGCTTTTCTGATTGCAAAAGCAGAGCAGGGGCTGGAGGGGACCTGCCTGTGGGCACGGGGCTGAGTGGCCCTGGAGGGGAGCAGAGATGGGGCTCCTCGCAGTGGTCTCTCGTGCTCAGAGGGGGAAAAAGGAAAATACTTGTTTTCTGGTTTGAAGAATATATCCCATTTACATGGGTTGCTCACCTGTCTGGAAAGTCGTCTTCCAGCCCTGAGTTTCAGCTGAGGACGAACCATGGTGCCTGCGCGGGGCAGCGTGGGCTGCACGCACAGTGATTAGGAACAACTGCAAAGGCAGAGGAGGAATAAATAACCCTGACCACAGCGCTGGCCTGCAGCCAGCAACTTACCGGAGCTTGCCAAGCCCCAAACCAGTTCAAAGAGTCACTGACTGCATAGACAACCCCATCCACCTGCCAGCTGCTTCCTCCTCCTCCTCCTCTCTGCCATTCAGGAGCTGCTGCCCTCCATCTCCACTGCTCCCTGTCAGCAAAATTTGGCCAACATCAGCTAACTGTAAAAAAAAAAAAGAGTTCCAATGTTTGGCTGGAAAAGAGTGCTTATCCCCTGGGAGTGGGACAATCTGCGGCTTCCCAGCTTGTGACAGAGCCCTTAGGGTCTTTGCACAAGCCCAGGATGGAGGACTCGGAAACCGCACGGTTGCGGATGCGGTTTGTTTTGCAGCACTCCACCCGTGTGCGTTTTACTGTTTCTCTCTGCAAAACTGCCCTCCAGGTAACTAGGTAACTAATGCACCGGAGTTTATAAGCTGCTGTGTTTAAAACATTCCAAAATTAGTTTTTCTGCAGTCCAGATGGTGCATCGTGAATGCTTAATGGCATGGTATAAAGATTTTATTGGCACTCGTGAGGGGTGATCCGAACAGCTTACTTGCGCCTCTTCCCTCCATGAGTAATGCATCTGTTGAAGCCCATGCCAGGAAAACTTTGCATCCCACCACTTCGTATTTTGTGCGTGCGTGTGTGTACATACAATTACTAAATGACAGTAGATAATATTGAAAGAAAATCTTGGCAAGCCACACTTTATACTGATGCTATCTTGAATATTCAGTTAACTCTCTGTTTCCCTTCCTCGCGCTGACTTCTGCTCATTAACTGTTTTCATCTCCTGCAAGCCCGGGTCCTCCGCTGGGGTAAAGCAGTGGTGTGGTGGTTGTGTTGTGGGTCTGGTCCTTGTTGGGCTTCCCATTTCCCAAGGGACCCCTAGACTGAAGCACTGAGACCGCAGAGCCCTAGGGTGAGCTGACAGGCTTGGAGCAGAAACCCTGGCTTGAACCAGGGCTCAAGCTCCACCAGGTCCTACTACCTCCTCGCAAAGCTTCTTCCCATCCACCAGAATAATCAAAGCTCCTTCCAACAGAACAGCTGCTTCCAAGGACTATTGAAGTGCTCTCGTAGCATCCATATTCACATCTTTCTTTTTAAACATTAATACACCCTTTCTTTTCTTACTTTATTTTGCAAATAAAATCACAGATGACCAAGACAGGGCACTGCAGTACTGGGAAGACAGTGGTGTTGGCCAGCATGTGCTCAGAGCAGGGCGACAGCAGGTTTAGCTCTGCGCTGGCCAGCAGCCGGCACAATGGAAACCTGGACTTCTCCCGTTCTCCAAACACCTTCGTGAGAGATGTGTTGATCAATAGTGAGGCATGCCTGTTTGGGAAACAGTTTGTAACACCGCTGCAAGAAATATCTCTGGGATGGAGTCCACATGACGGCCCTGAAGCATAAAATAGCCAACCCCCTCTTCGCTGTACCCATCAGCAACAAGGTTGGAGCAATGCAGGTGGAGCAGTTTCTTGATGCTTTACATCTTCTTGAAGGAGAAAGAAGAGAGCAGCAAGCAGCTCGGTGCAGAACAACAGGGCAGAGCATGGCTTCTTAAAAGTGCGGGTCGTGCTTGGGAACTACAAGCGAGCAAGTGCAAGGGTGCGGAAAGCAAGGAACGTTGGACGCTGGCCTTTTCCAGCTGGCAAGGAGCCTGATTTTTGTGCCTCTGGTGGAAGGAGAAGCTCAGAGCTGATCTGCACGGCACTCACAAGTGCTTTGGGGCCAGTCTGATTTCCCTCCCACCTGTTGCAGCAGCAGCACCAGGGATGCAAAGCAAAGGCACATGGTCATGCGTACAGCGATGTAACAGGAGATGGGACTCACCATGGCTGGTGCCACCGTGATGGATCGCACAGAGCCTAACAGCCAGAGATTTATGTTGCTGTCAACAGAGGGAGCATCACTAGTTATGCGATGCCCACAAATTCTTATCTATTGTTTTATGTTTATTGTGGGTTTTTTTTCAATATGCCCCATAATACTGACATTTATGGATAGATGAAATAAAAGTCTATTTGATCAAACAGCTTGTCAAGGTCATATATAAAACACATACTCGGCCAGATTTAATTGGGAGGGGAGAAAGCAGAGTGCTGCACTGCTCAGCCTCCCTGGCCCTTGGGGTTTCCGTATGACAAGGAGAAGGTGCCTCGACAAAGTTTCCAGTCCTGCTCAGCCACAAATGTGGATTTTTTCATGGCGATCCTCTGAGGCTAGACGTGGGCAGCTGAGGCCGTGGCGTGGGACCCCTCATGCTGCAGGGGCTGTTTGTCCCTTCCCTGTGCACGAGGACACAGGGGGAGGCTCAGGGAGCCATATCAGAAAGTACGGCTCCAGCTTCGTTTTCGGTTCCCGTTACATGGTATCCATGGAAACGAGGATGACTTTCCCATCCTTTTCTGGGGAAGGCATGGCATTCACTGCAATATGGTCTCTTCTACTAAAATTTTGCAAAATGGCTCCACAGGGCATCTGTTTTTTATCCAAAAAGCCTGCGGTACAGTCGGTCGGAGGGAGCGAGTCCCTTTTAACCCTCCCATGCAACATGGCATTTCTCAGCAGGGTTGAGCATCCTGCTTACCAGCTGGATTTCATGGGAGAGGAGGGTAGCCAGCACCCTGCGCTGACACCAAACCCCTTCCCAAAGCACCTGGGGACAGAGGGAGGTGGTGGTGGTGGAGCGGGCAGGGGTGCATCGAGGCCATGGGGCAAGGAGATGCTGGGGGTAGGCAACCAGATGAAATACTCACCTGGCTTCATGAGCAGGCTTGGTTTGGGGCCATTGGTGCTAAAGGCATGATGTCTGCAAGGTGTCATAAATACGTGATGCTGGGGGTCTGACAGGGAAATCCTGTTCTGCCTAGAGATGGAAAATTTCTGGAAGTTTTGAAGGCTTTAGGGGAAAAAATGTTTTTTCCAAAAAAACACCACATTTGGGAAAATGTAAATAATTTCAGTAGTTATACCGCTTATCAGAATGATTCTTTTTTAATTTTTTAAGGGTGAAAAATGTTTTATGCAGTTAGCACAGCGAAGGAGCTGATGGATACATTTACAAAGTACCAGTTTTTTACTTTCAAACGATGAGAGAGGTCATCAGTATATGCTGAAGTACTTACGCATGTGTTGCCCACTAATATAGTTCTAACAAGGAAAAATAAAATGCTGAAAATTAAAAGCAGCCATCTAGCTGTCTTTTAAACAAGAAAGAAAGCTGTATCCTACGGCTCAGCAATGAGACATCAACAGTGACTTAACAGAATAGAGCAAAGGCTTGAAAAATGAACATTTGTTCTTTCTCTCCATAGTCTCTGCAAGGCACCTAACACAACACCGCAGTCAAGACCAGCGTTAAATTAGGCCCACAGTATTGAAGCCTAGAGTCTGTAAGCATTTTGATTGCTTAATACCATTCATTTTTTAAATAAAAGACCTTCATTTGAAATACTTTATTTATAGAAAGGGTTTTGAAGAGCTGTGAATAGCAGTAATGTCATGTTAAACATCTCTCTAACCTTGCTTCACTGTTCACTCTGAACAAAATTAATTTACAAGAATGTTTCTTCTACATTTCTTCTCCGAGGAACCAGTTTTCCATATCAGAAAAAATATGAATTAAACAGGCTTTTTTTTTTTCTTCCAAGTCCTGCATTTTTCCCAAAGTCTCCTGTCTCAATTTGCTCCTCATCCTCCCACATGTGGGTTCCTGCACTGGATTTTCCTGGCGATCGAGGGAATGGGGTCTTGTAACCAGGCGTACCGTAGCCCAGATTTTCAGAGCCATCAGACACTTTGCTCCCATTAATAAGAAAAGGGATTTATGCACCCAAAAAACTTGGAGAGATTTGGCCCCATCGTCGTTCTGTGCCTGCGTACCATTACTGAATGAAGGAGAAGGACTTGCTTTAGCTCATTCGCTTTCCTAATGATTTGTTGCTCTGGTTTCTTATGGAAATCTGCCACTCTACCTGCAGGTCCTCCTGGTCCAGCCACCGGACCTGGTGGCCACTTTCTCCAGCACTTGGTATCTGGGACGTGCTACCAAAGCCAGCTGGTGTCTGGTGGGCAATGGGGACACAGGGCAGACAGGGGATGTTTCTGGGCATGTGGTGGCTGTGGGGGCTGGGGCTTGATGGCCCCGACCTCACCCCATGGTGGCATCAGCCCTGCAAGAGGAGGGTGGGTGGAGAGGCTAGCAGGCTCCATGACCTCAAGGCAGGATGCGACCTGCTGGCTCTGGGTGCCTGAGCCTCTGCCACTCCCTTTTGCAGCACTGCTGCCAGCAGCCACCGCAAACAGTTTATATTGCAAGCCCTCCCGGCGGGAATCTGCTTTTCTGTGAAGTCTGATGTCCATTAGCCATGCAAAAATAAAGATGCTTAAAAAAAGATCACATGCTCGGGCTCTCGTGAAACCACCTCTGACGGCAAGTTTCTAGGTGGGACTTTCCTCTCTGAGGCACTGCTTAATTAAACTTTAACCCTGCTGCCCCAAACCATACTCTCTGAAAACAAAAGACAGGCTGCCTGGGTGTGAACTCCCCTGCTACGCACGACCTTCCTTTGCAAACGCAGCCACGTGCGTGCCCGGCTCCCAGCTCCAGCAGCTCAGCTGGGATTCCCCTGGTGCTCATCAGGGTCTCGGCTCTGCCTGGCCCCTTGGTTGCAGGCGGGGAGGGACACAGGGGAAGAGATTCACCGTTTCTGATGCTCTTTGTTGGCAGAGCCATGCCTGGTACATGACATTACACCACAACCCCAGCTGTGAAGTTTTGCCCCACCCTGAAGAAGATTATTTTCTTTCTCTCAGTGGGTCATTTTGGTAGACGTGGTGGCTCGGAACGACAAAGCAAAGCAAGGAACGGGAGACAACACCAAAACCACTGAAATCCCCACTTCTCTCCAAAGCAGACCATCTTCTCCAGGCTTTCTACTGCACGAAACTCCTTTCGTTGCATCTGACGTGGGATTCAGCAGCCAGACAGCAGTACAAAGAGGCTAGACTTGATGTTTGTTTGGTGGCTGCGCAGAGTCCATGGAAACGTGCCGGAGGATTTTTTTTTCCCCCTGTTCAAAGCTTTACCTGCTGGTGAGTCACCAGAGGGCTGGCTGAAGGAGCGTATCGTACATAATGATTTGGAAAAGCAATCTGGCATGCTAACTCCTGTCACAAAACGTGCAGTTCATAATATACAGAAGGACAAATGACAACACAAATGCTTTACAGGGTGCCTTGCCTCATTTAATTTCCCCATCGCAGTCTTAACCAAGAGGCAAGGAAGACGTGGGATGTCTCCCTAGCACAGTCCCTGGTGCTTTCCGAGCACCAGAGGAGCCGTGGTGCAGTGGCCAGGAGGGAGCAGCTGCTTTGGTCCTTCCCCCTCCCTGGTCCCTGGAGCAGGATGGATGTGTCTCTCCCAGCCTTGGCAGTGAGTGTGAGGTGTGGAAGGAAGGTGTGAAGTGACAGCCGCAGAGATTTGGGATCAAAGGTGCTCTGTCTCCCTCTGATAACCGAGAATGTAAATGCAGAAGAGCCTTTGCCTTCTGCCTTCCTACCTCCTGAGGAGCTGCAGGAAGGCAATGTGTAAGTGGAAGATGTGCAGACTCACCCACATTTCCCTGTGCCCGAGGCATCTCTATGGCACAAAGCAAAGCCTCCCTTGGTTTTCTCCGTCTGGGAGATTTGTCCCTGCCAGGGCAGCACGGCAGGACAGCATCCCTCAGCAAACCCTCCTTGGCCAGACACCTGCTGCTGTGGTGGTGCCAGTGCTCTAATGAGTGCTAATTCCATAGGAAATAAATGGCATTTTGATTTTGACTGGCAGCAGAGAAATAAGGGCAGGCAATAACACATAAATATAAAAATGAAATAAAATGTCAGCCTTTTGGATGGCCTTAGCTGGTCACGTCAGGCTGCCTCAACCGTTCTCTGATGCCTCTTCCCCACGCAGGGATCCAGCTGTCTTGTGGTACAGCATCTTTTGGGCTGTGGGTCCTCACATGCGTGGCCTTCCCCAGCAGGCATGTGGTCAAAGTGATAACAGACCCAGTGTGAATTCACCTGTTCCTCTCTCCGCTGATTTATACATCTTACCAAGGCTCCCCCATCCTGAGGCCAGAGATGCCTTTCCCTCCCCTCCACCTGGGGAAAGACTCTGGTTGTCTGAAAACCAAGCGCAGGACAGGTGGCAGACTGAAAACCAAGAAGGGGGAAGAGGAAAGGAACTCAGAGGCTGCAGCTCCGGTGCAGCACGGGCTGGGAAGGTGATGGCCCAGGGCACCACGAAGCTTGATGCAGTTTATGATGATTTTGCATCTCAGGGGCTTTGCTGACATAGCAAGAGTTAAGATGAAGGTGAAAAGAGTTGCTTCCAGGACAACCCAATCTGCTGATAAAAATGCCCATTTTTATAAAACACTGGGTGTCTTAAATCTCCTGGGAAGAGATCAGGTCGATAGGATGGCAGGGTCTCTCCCCCTCTCGCATGGTTTGTTTGCAGAGTGCTACTCCAAGGAAGGGCAGCTCCCTCCTGCAAGCAGAGGTGGGAAGGGCTGGGAGTCACCATTTGCCTTTCAGACAGCAGGGTGTCACCAACTTCACGTCAAAAAGAAGAAAAGAAAGCAAGGGTCCACTTGTGACAAAGGTTGGTTGCTGGTGGGTTGCGGTGGAGGATGGATGTGGAAGGACAGGGACGTGCAGAAAGAGGTTTTGATGGCATTTGATCAGGATTGGATGGAGAGCCCATTCAACATCATTTCTCCCAGATCCCATCACTGAAACGGGAGGGAGGGTTTTTCCTAAGCCTTCCCAGGCATTGCGATCCCAGCACATCAGCTCCGCGTTACCTGCTGCGGTGCAAGCAACATGTGGCTAAAGCACTGCCAGACACCCCACGCATGCCTCACTGGTGAGCAAACCCTCGGAGGCTCTCACCCAGAGCCTGGGGGGCCTGATTTGGGCAGCCCTCACCCTTGCGAGGAGCCCCATGGCATGGGGAAGATTTCTGCGCCGGCAAGCCCTGCTCCAGACAAGAGGGTCCTGCACCCCGGCACATTCCCAGCAGGCAAAGCATTAGTGGGGTTTGTTTCCCTCATCGCCACGCAGAGAGTTTCCATTACTCGTTAAGGCAGGTTCTTTAACCACACATTTGTTTCACTCAGTGCTTTCATAAGTAGCTTCAAGTGGCCTTTTGGCAGGTTGGTGCTGCTCTACCTTCTTTGGGAAATGGCTCAGTCCACCTCGTAGGTGTCATCCTTCAGCCAAGCATCCCTGGGAGGAGGTCAAGGCCCCGGCCCACGCGCTGCAGTGGATGCACACCGGACGGCTTTGCTCTGGGCCTTTCGGGGCGCCCATAGCCCAGCCCTCCAGCCTGCCGGGTGCTGGACGATATTAGCTATGTCGAGTTGTGCTCAGCCTCTGCGGGGCTCCAAAACTCAGGTTGCCCAACGGCATCTCCAGCCAAATTAAAGGGCAACTCAACCTACTGTAGCCGCTGGCTACCAATCGGCAAGGCTTACCGGGATGAGAGGCTGAAAAGCTGTAGCCTAAAGCTGCTTAAGAGAAATTAGGGTGTCTCTGGTTATTTACTGTAATAATAATAGAGAAGAGAAGGAGCGGGTCTTGCAGCAGCAGCGCAAGATTTGCCAGTGCTTGTCTGTCAAAACCCAAGTGGCTGGTGGCAGCACAATGTACAGAGTAAAATGCCAATCATTAGGGCTCCCCTGAGCCCTGGGAAACAAAATAAAATCCCTGCAAGTGCAGAACAACGCCCACGCTGCGGTGAGCACCTTTGAATGAGGAGAGAGCTCCAAGTGAGGTCGGATACAAGTGCAGCTGGATGTACGGCCACAGCATCGGGGGCTGCCGGAGCTGACAGACGCGGCTGCTGCCGACTTAGCCAGGCTGAAGTTTTATAGAGTAACAGCCGTGAGTCTTCCTTGCAGGAATAGCAGGGCACCAACAGGAGGGGGGAATATCATCAGTGCCCTGAGGCAGAGGACTGAGCAGAGATTTCCCCTGAGGTCTCAGTGTGCGAAAAACCACTCCCTGTCTCTATCACATACATTTTTGCAGCTGTTGGTACCTTAAGAGCAGTGGGGATCATATTCTTCCTATCAAGAAGGGTTCGAGGACAACCTCCAGGTGGGCTCCTGCCAGTGCTTCCCGGCAAATGATGTCCCATAGTTTGAGGGGCATGGGAGTTTTGATTGACAGAAAACACAACAGGTCAGTCATCAAGGCAGTCCAAGTTGCCCTGCGGTAAAATTCACTGGTGGCAGAAGCTGTGCCAAGGTTGCATCCCTACAGGCAGGCTCAGGATCACACAGAGGAAGAGAGGAGCAGAGTGATCTCTGCGCGTGTCCTACCCACAGCATCAACTGCGTGTCATCTTCAGGAATGAACAGAAAAATAAGCAGGCAGGAGCTGCAACAAGGCTGTGAAATAAAAGGTCTGTAGACCAGAAAGAGAGATTGTTGGAGAAAGATTTTATTGCAAGTGGCTAAGGAACTCTGATGTACAATAGAAGGTTCAAACAATAAGCTATCTCCAGCCGGCTAGGTCTGGAGCTATTCCTGTAACCTGCATCAAGGTTGGACAATCAAAACACTGTCGAGCACATCAGGAATAGAAAACAAATTGTGAGAAATCATTACGCTGACCCTGTAATTGATGCCTTAGCAAGGTAATTCATCCGTGGATCCCATCCTCCAACAGAAGGTCAGCAATGCGTAGATGCCAGGTCTGCAAATTTCCTATTAACCCAGGAGTTATAGACTGTGCCTAAATATTATTTGCTCTTTTTAGTTAATGAGGTTGTAATTAGAAACTGAAAATCCTACCATTGGTTATACAAGCTGGTGCTGGATGGTTTGCAGCTCCCAGTGAGCAATGGAGCTGCTTTATTCGGGGTGTTATACACCGAGTCATTCAGCCAGAAGCAATGCACTGGGCTTGTGTCCATCAGAGGGAAGCTCAGTTTGAGAGCAAGGCATCTTTTTTTCTTCTTTTACATTTCTGTTTATGTTTCTCTTGCTACAGGGGAGGTGTGCAGGTGCATGTGCTGTCATTTTGATGGTAGGCATCCCGTTGCCCATGTGCTGGGCTGTCTGAATCCCCTATCTACCTGCACTCTGCGCATCGCCCTTGGTCTCTCTTCTTCGTCATTTTTGCTACTATGAGCTTTTTTTTACCTTTCCCCCCTTCATTCAGGAGCTTTGTCCCCTTGGGCTTTGAAGGTGACTCTATTTTTTTTGTAAAACTTGAAAAATTGATAAAGCCCACCTCCCATCGAAGAGAGCCTGATGTCGGAGGGGCTCCCGGCATGGAGACCCCAGGCTCAGCCTTCTCGTGGGACCCCGGCACGGCTGCAAGTGTTCTTGTGTGCTGGTGCCTGGGGGCTGCTGACTGACCTATACTGCTCAGGGTTGTCTTTACCTCTTGCTTTGCACAACCTACGTAGCCGGGCATGGGAGCGGGGTGTGCAGGAGAGGGCAGGGCCCTACTGTCCCCAAAAAGTCTCCAACTGAGCTGCACTGCCTATGCCACTTGTGAGTCATCTGGGAACCACTGATGTGAAGTGAATGGTGCAACGTGCTCCTTTCCCAAGCACTAATCATGGGGTCACTGCTGATTCAGAGGTGACGTTTAAGGACTGGGAGTCACGCCTGCCACGCAGAAGTACCTACTGATGGCAGCGCGCCACCTGCCAGCTCCTGCCCTTGAGATCAAGAGGGTGGTGGCATGCAAATAGGGGAATCATGGAGATAGCACCTGCACTGATGTCAAAGGGCTACGTCGGTGATGTTTGAGGGAGAGTTGTCTAGGTGATGCAAACAAAAACCAGCCTCCCTGTCAGATAATGCAGATCTGAGTTTAGATCGCAGAGATGCTGCTCTGCTTTATTGAATTGGTCAAACAATTAACCTCATTTTTCATTTTCCAGACCACACATGTCCCATAAGAATTTAAATATTGCCAAAGAGCTAATGCTGTGTCCGAGCTTTAAATATAGCCTCCTGGTAGCTGATAAGAAAACAGAGGAAATAAATAAATTAAAAGGCATATGTAAGTGAAGACATTTTTAGATGACTTAAAACCAGAGCAGACGAAAAATAGTCCATGAGCAAAATGAGGAACTCCAGGATTGCACGTGCAGTGTCTGATTCTGGACCTAGGAGGCTATGGGGGAAAACAAGTGTTTTACTTTGTACAAAGTAAACTCTGTTACAGGCTGGACCGCAGCAAATCCCAATCTGCAGTCCTCAGCCTTGTGCCTGTGCTGTGAGCACCCCTTCGGTTCACCAAGCATCAGAAGAGGATCCTGAGCAGGATCTGGTACCCAGCGCTGCCAACACTCTGCGTTCAGTCGGATGCTCCCCGTATCTGGTGTTATTTCCTAAATCTCCAGCAGCAGGGTGGTGTGAGGGGAGTCGTACCTTTGTTTCCCCAGAGCTGCTACCCTCGAGCTCCCAGGGAAAAGGCCTGCATGCCTGGAGCACCCTGACCTTCAGGTCCCTGCAGGAGCAGGTCCTTATGGCTGGACATGATTTTGCCAAGTTTTAACCCAGATCCAGCATTCCCAGAGCCATCTCCTCTGCTTCCCTGGCTGGCAGTGCTGCTCCTAGGCATTCAGCTCCAGCCACATCAGATCATGCCTTCCCTGCACATTTCTGGCCAGCCAGCATTTCAGACAAAAATTTTTCCAGCTGCATTACTCTGCAGCAACGCTGAGTAGCCACGTCACAGTGAATGTGCGAATTACCATCTGAACTCCTAACAGTTATGCAGAAGTTTAGTTGGTCCCTTGAGGACAAGGAAGAGTTTTAATGATGTTGTCCATGTTTCTTAAAATGCACTTGTCATTCTGAAGCTTTTTTTTGCCACACAGCTGTCTTTAGCAGGTCATTTGCTGTGAGCTTCCCAATGCACCTTTCTCAGTAGGCTTCCCTCACCGGTAGCAATTTAGTTGCTATTGAAGGTGAGGGACACACAGACACGTGTGAGGAGCACATGGGAAGCAGCCAGAGGGGCAGCGGGCACTCATTTTCCACATCCCCCCAAACTAGTGCCCCCCTCTGTGTTTACAGGGAGAAGATGACAAAGGATTTGGGCTTTTGATATATTTACGGGCTACAATTTGGGTTCAAGGCTGAATCAGTTTACCAAAATCTCAGCATCTAGAGTGCTGTTATGGTTGGCTTTTGCTGCAGTTGCTGAAAAGCTCATAGGGTTGCACAAGCATCCCCACCAGCTCCAAGTGGAAACTAGAAAAAACATGTCTTGGTAGTAGATAAGAACCAGCACGGCAGGGCTGGTGCGGGCTTGGGGGATGTATCACATGGGCCTTCCCTGTCATGGATTTTTGGTGTTGGATTTGAGGGTCTGGTCTGGCTCTGTCTGCTTTCCGTTGGCATGGAGAGCATTTAAGCAAATCAAGAATTGTATTTCATAATGCACAATGTTGAGAAGAAAATCCGTCTCAAAATTACTTCCCCATCTCAGATCTTTCCAATGGGCTCTGCAGAGGCAAGAAACCCAGAAGGTTTTCCTAATTCTGCCAGGGGCTCTTGAGTGGATCCGAGTGCTTTGTTTTCCTTCTGGCAAGGAGGAGGCACCAACCCCGACACAGCTTTGCAGAGATGCTTGAGCTCTAGAGATTAAAAGTGTTATTTTGCCTCTGTTTTGACTTTTTGTTGTATTCACTTGCAAGACTCCCGTAATTATTTTGCTTTGTTTGTTTTGTTTTCAAACAAAGAAACACTGCTTCAACCTAAATTTAGTGTCCCATGTTTGTGAGCGATCTGCAATTAGCAATGTATCTGTGCGCGTGATGGTAGTGGAGAAAAGGGACCGTGTTAGTATGGCAGGTGGTGGTTTTTTCTCCCAAATAAGCATCACGCAGGAAAATACAGTTAAGCCTGTACCTTCCTGCCTGCTCCTTTCCTGATGCAAACATGGATATTTATGATAGGGCTATTGATAGAAGTTGTCTCTGAACTGCTCCACAGATTTCAGCAACGTGCTCCCCAGCTTGCTCCTTCCACCTGGTCCCTACGATGGCCCGTCTGCATCCCACATCCTGTACCCCGCACACCTCTCCCAGCAGACTTTGCTTGCTGCTACAGTGATATTCAAATCAAAAAAGGAAAGCATTGCATGTTCACAGTGTCCTTTTAAAGTATGTTCAACCCCTCTTTAATTTCATTGTTGCAAACCCCATGATCCCTCCTTAAATGCATTTCTAACGATCTACACCAGTGCCCAAGTTTTCTCCCTTCCCCTATCTGCTACAGGATGGATGCACCTCTGTCTCTCCCGCTTCCCTTCCCTCTGCCCTTTCCTGAGGATGTGCCTGGCAGCATATTCGAGTTTTATTACGAAAGAGAGCAGTTACTCTCCAGCGGGCTAGCTTGGAAAAGGCTGGAATTTGCATTTTAGCTCGGAGGAAGGAGATTTGCTGCCATCTGCACCTGGTGAGAGAAAGAGCTCCACAGCTGGAGGCAGCTGCCAAACTTCTGCCAAACACCCTGCCTGTGAAATAAAGCAGGCTACTCAGTTCTGCACTGGGTACAAGTGTTAAGTCTACAAATACATTAGCAGGCAAAGTGGTTTTAATAACAGAATATGTTTGGATTGCATACAGCTGGATCTGGGCATGACAGAAAATAGCCATACACATTCAGAAAGAGGTTTTTTCCATTTCTCTAGTTTAAGCAGCGAGATCCACTGGGTTATTATCCCGGTACCCACGTAAGTGAGTAGTAAACACAATTCAGATCCCCTGCACACATGCACTGCAGAGCAGAATGAAACTTCTAATAATTTTACATCAGACCCAATCAACCTGTTGTAAACCCCATCACATGGGGCTGCTAAAAAAAGGAAAAGAAGGAAAAAAAGTTGTAATGCTATGTCCTTATTGCATGGGCAAACACCCTGTATTAGGCGCAGAACTTCCCAAGAGCAAAGTCCAGGATACAGCAGATAGGGGTAGGTCCAGATGGGCCGCAGCTGATGGTTGCTACAGATGAGGGCTGTGCAGGGGTTGCAGGTGAGCGTTGGGGCCAGCTGCTGGCCTTGCCCATGGGGCTCTACCATAAGCAAACCCCAGCAGCCCCAGGAGCCCCCCAAGCGGTGCCTTCCCCAGCGAAGGGGAGGTAGCTCCCAGGCTGAAGTCAGGGGTGCACGTGGCACTGCGTCCTGCCCCAGCCCTGTGAAAGCCTCCATCCTCGCCACCACCCTGCACCAAAGGGGTCTCTGGCTTGGGGGCAGAGTTCACACCTCGAGGACAAGGTGGTCCCTTCCAGGCTGCCTCCGAGGGACCTTGGCTCCTTGCCACAAGCACGCCAGTGTGTGGACACCTGCTTGCCAGCATTTGGGCCGGGACCCTGGCCCTAGTTAATGTACCAGCACAAGGGCAGCATTTCTAGGGGCTCAGGACTGCTATTTTAGGATATCCATCTGCACAGTCCTCTCAATACAGGAGCTGTGGGGCAAACCAGCCTTACACCGCCTGCCTGCGGGGACAGCCCCGCTTTCACCAGAGAGTGCCGGAGCTTCGTGCCTGCGTTTCTCGCCTTCTGGGTTACTGACTCAATCACAGGAAAACGGAGGACATTTAATTCCCTTCCCGCCTTATTGGTTTTTTGTGAGTCACTCCATAAATAACTATCCAAGTGAAATGCTCAGCTGGGAGGATTTCGGTGTGGGACTTAACCACTGCTGCTTTGCTCGTACTGAGTGCAGCGTACCATGGGGAGAAGCCTGGCATCACGAGCTGCAGATCAATCTGCAGGTAGTCTTTGAATAATACCAGCAGTACAGTCATCTGGTTGCTTGGACAAATACAAATTGAAAAGGTAATATTTAATCAGCATTTAAGTAAGCAATATAATAGGATGTGGTCTCTGCTCAGACTTCTTTGTTCTAGTCCAGCTTCTGATCTTGAGGGCGCTGCTACGTTGTTCCCGGTCACATCTTCACCTCCATGTCTTGCTTTTCGGGAGGCTGCACTGCAATTGCACGGCTCTGCTTCATGAGCCTTATGTGCCTGTTTGTGAGCCTTCGTGAGCCTACTTGTCTCAAGCTGCAGTAAATCAGGAGGAACCTCGCTAGCATTCATGGCATCAGCATAAAAGCGATAAGAAAGCCACATCTAGCGTAGCGGGGTGATTCATTGCCTTGCTATTTGCAGGCTGGGCTTGCATAGGTGTTCTGGATGCAAAGGGAAGGGAATAGCCATGGCTCGGCTCGCCATTCCTTTTCCCCTCCATGCCTCTAGTGCCATCCTTTTATCTAAATGAGGAGGTTTAGTGTGTCAGTGGACGGAGATGGGCCTAAAGAAGCCATGCTGAATTTCTAGTGTCTTTTACTTCTATGGTTGTGGATGGTGCTTACCAGTTGGTAAAATCACGTAGAGTCCTTCCATCCACACCCAAATATTTTGGTGTCGTAGGGACCCTTCCAGTAAAGACTCTGTGGGGTGGACCTGGGGAGAGGTGGAAGGCAGGGAGCGTGGCGGCTGCGTGGGGAAACCACACCGGAGTTATGGATGGACTCTGGCATGGTGACCCAGGTCCAGCCCCAAGTGCCAGAGCAGCGTGCGAGGCTGTGGCAGGAGGACCGGCAGGAGAGGATGGGCGAGCACCAGGCTCCCACCTTTGCCTTCCTCCCTGACCTCTTCCTCTTTGTTTTCTTCCTGTTGCTCTGAGCAAGCTGCTGAGTCAGAGCAGCAGGAGCAGGAAATTCTCTATTTGGAGGGTGAGATCAGAGTGTTGTTCCTGCTAAGCAAAAGCAATTTATTTTGCTTTGCTGGCGATTTCAACTGCAGTCAGGGCGGGAGGCTGGACAGTGTGCTCCTTGTCCGGCGGGCTTGCAGGCTGCTTGCTTTCCTCACACCACCACGATAGCACATCTTGCAAATACAATTAGAGTGGTTTCACAAATTAAGTATTGCAGGTACTGTAATGAAGTGTGAGTCGGATTATTAAGGCAAGTCATAAGATTTTTTTCACGCCCATTTTCACAATAAGTAATTATAATTATTCCATCCCATCTTGAGGACTCTAAATTTTAATTGTATTTTAAATTGTTGTGAAATACTTAATCTGACACAAGAGAAAATGTAAGGGCCAAAAAAGAAGCAGCCTTTCATCGAGCAATGTTACAATGGTTAACAGGGTGCTCCTTTCAAATCTATTTTGTTTTAGAGGTTTTATTAGCTAAGAAAGCGTTTTGGGACTTTATATTCAGGGATGTAAGTTTTTAATTTAATTGGTTTTGGCTCTGAAGGCTTACAAAGAGATACTTTCATTGGGCTGCAAATGATATTTCCCTTACAATGTAGAGGACGCCTTGTCTCCGTCTAAATGAAAAGCACAATTCTGTTGCCTTGCTTCATAAATGGTCCTTTCAGTAAGAGAGTTTGCATAGTAAAGCCCACAGAAGAGAGAGCAAAATCCGATTCTCTAAGAGCTTCTCTCAAAGAGCAAAGTCAGGATTTTCTTTCAAAATTTTTAGTGCAACAAGCAAAAAAAAAACCAACAGTCTTAAAAATTTCTAGCAGCGCTGCTTTGGCAGTGTGCATTTTGGCCAACAGTACGTTGGTTCGAAATGATGCGGTTGTCCCAGATGCACATTAACCTCCCTGCTCCACATGGGTCATGGCAGCAGACCCAAAGCCCTCACAATCCACAGTGCCCATATGTTAATTTATATTCTTAAATCATAGCTAAAGTCTTCATCTTGTTTCTCCCTCTCCAAAAGTATTTAGATGAGGTACCCACATTTTTGATGACTGAAATCAGGGGATGTGCATCTTGCCTTATATGAATACGTGAAGAGGAAGCTGAAGAGCTTCCAGTTTCATTGGGAAAAGATTTAGAGTTAGGTTTCTTTGGCCCCCTCTGAGTCTGCTTTGTGGCTTGGGTAGCACAAAGCTGTTTGTAATTCCACAGGTTACTAGACTTCCTCTGCGCAAAAAGCATCTCGTGCTTTCCCCAGCTTCCCCCTCTGCTCAGAGAGTTGGGCAGGCCCTGGTGGCACTGGAGTCGGGGGAACATGAAAAGCTGCTGAGCTCTCCCGGCCCCCCCAGAGCACAGAACACCCAAGGATCTGGCCCAGGTCTCCTGACTCACGGTCTTCTTCCATGCTCTTTGCATTGAGGCAGCTCTTGTTGTTTGCCCACAAAAATGCAGCCTTGGTATTATTTCAAAGTTGTAGGGGGAGGAATGAGCATGCTTTGAGTTGCTGCTTTTTCCTAAGGCTATTTTTCTATTTGGAAAAAAAAAAAAAGCCACTTTTTTTTCTAGTATGAAATGCTGCAGCACTCTGGCACAAGTTCTGCTGGTGCCATCCGAGCACAGACCCTCTTGGGTGAAGAGGCGTCTACTGACGACCTCTTGACAAAGGTGAAACCTCTGGGGCCTCTACCCCATGCGTGCTCTGCTTGAACCCCCAAGGTCTCACTCCACCCTTATGCAGAGGTGAGGGACGAGCTGATACAAGGAGGCAGGAGCCTTGCAGAGGAGCAGGTAGCACAGCTTGATGTTGTTTGGTGGGGTCCACCTGCAGATGTCAGGATGTGTGGCTGGAGCTAGTCAAGCTGTTGGCCACCTTCACGCTTCCATGGAGGTGAAGAGCAGGCATTCATCTTGGGTGAAGTCTTTTTGTGCATGGGAAGAAAAGGCTTAACTAATGGACAGTGTCCTTACATAGTGGGTAATTGCCATTTTAATTTCCTGTACCCTGCCCTTGGAGGATAATAACAGGTTAGGCCATATCAAAATGTTCTTGAATACCTTTAGCGACAAGATAACAGAAGTTATCTACAAAAATTTCTAGAAAATCATGGGGTCAGCAAGATCTCTTGGCACTTGACAGTTCAGGCCTTGTTCTAGCGAGGCAGCTCTTTGGAAGTACTCATGAGCAGTGGTTTGGTAGCAGATCATTGCCAGGCCATCTTTCTTTCCATTTGCTTCCAGAAAGACTAAGAAACCCTCCACTCCTCTCCATTAACAATGGTTACGTGAACGATCCCACTCACAGAACGTCTTCTTTTGTTAAGAAGTACTCGGAAAGAGGAGTATGGGCTAAACAACAAGCTTTTCATGAGCAATGCAGAACAGATAAAAATAGGACATCTTCTCCATCAGCCATCTGGTGATAAAATAGGGCTCTGCATAGCGTAACTGGTCAGTGAGACAGCTATTATTTATAGAGTGCTCTAGATGAGCATCATGCTTCTCGAGGGCTGAATCTTCTATGGAAACTGGAATTCATTCCCTAAAGAAATCACCTCCCAGAGCAATCACATTATAAATGCGTGGCCAGCAGGTGGAAGATGGCAGCCCACGGCCACGGTAAACAGAACAAGTGTGGTCACTTCAGCTGTTCACTTGTTCTCCCTTTGTCCTGTGCCATTTCCCATCACTGCGATGCTGAAACTGAGCTGCATTGCCACCGTCCCTACAGGCCAGCGGTCCTCACAGCCAGGCACCACGCAACAAAATAATGAAGAAACTCTCCTATGGCTAAAGACTAACAGTGTGGTGTTTTCTATTCCACTGCTTCGTCCTTCCATCATATTGTCCCAGCTCAGCAAGAAACACAAAACCAATTTTTAATTCATGAGAATAGCCGGGACATTTCCCCTCTTGTGGGAAAAATAAACACAAATGTTGGGTGTAGGTTCTCACCAACTCTTACTCAATTCCAGCCTGGTGCACTGGGAATTAGAGTGCAGGTTAATAATACATAAGGGCATGAATGATGCATGGAGAAGTTAAAACTGATTTTAGTCCTAACAGCTTAGCTTACCACAGAACAATGCAGCATTGGGGTGCTGTGTGTTCATGGCTACATGGGTAGCAGCGTGGGTTACAGCAAAGGATGTGCCTCTTTCAGAGTGAAAATGGATGACTTCATATTTTAAATGGGGTGTTTATGATGCGCAAGTGCCATGCAGGAGTGGTATGGGTCACACACAGGTCAGGGATCCCATACTCAGCGGCCCAGTGCAATGTGCCCAGGCAGTGGGGTGTGCATCCCCGCTGACTCTTCCATCTCTGCAGCCCGACTCAGCGGCACTGTTGCACCTTCAGCTTCTCCGGTCCTGGTAGCAGCAACCAAAATAAAGGCGGATCCTGATTTTTTCCAGGTGGACAGGCCCTGTGCTTTGCAGCAGGATGGGCACCACGCTACCCTTGCTGCCATGGGGAGCCAAGTGGGCACTCTATACGCTTGAATCCCAGGAGACCTTGTTAAGAAGCAAGCACAGTAAATGGTTGCTTCTATTACAATGTCCAAAATTTATTTCCTGCACTGACCACAGCTTAACAAATAATGTTTCCAGCAAAGTTTGCAGCTACAGGTTTGGAAAGTGTTGTTGCTACAGATGTCCTTAGCAATGCTAAAGCCTGCTTTTCATCATGCTCTGACTGCTTTTCAGTGGAAGTTCTGTACTGCACAGGACCCCACGGTTTTGACCATTGCTCATATATAATTTGCTGCTGCTGCTAAGGGAGCTTGTATTGTGTTTGTGCTGAAAGCTGCATCTGCAAGATCACTGCAGGAGCAGGTCTGAAAAGATGACTGCAGAACTGGAAATAGCTGGGAATGGAGGCTGGCCGTACGAGCTGGCCGCTGCTGCTGACTGCTGCCTGCTGCTCCAGGCAGCCAGAAATCAAGGGGTGTTTTGACCGACAATGAGCTAAAGCATTTGGGCCCCCTGTGCTTGTGTTTGGGCCAGCCCAGCCATGATCCCAGCTGTTTTATCTCACAGCAAAGCCACCTGCCAGTGGTGGCCAGGTGACTGCTTTGTTTTTCCTGCCTGCCTGCGAAGCTCCAAGCCGCGATGGGCTTGTGGAGCAGCAGTAAAACACACTGACTGCTGGATCCCCACCTCCCTCTTGGTGTCTCCCCTTTCCTGCATCCCAGTCTGAATGGGTCTCTGGGATGGTGAGTGGGACAAACAGGAGAAGCTATCTGTGAAAAATCTATTAAAATAATATTCTTGATAGTTAGCACATTTGCATGTGTAATGGCCGAGGTGCTTTCCCTGGATTATGCCATCGCAAATTCGGGAATGGCCATAAGGCATGTCTGCTTGAAGCTATAGTGAGCAATGCTGGAAAGTGCTGGGTGGAGCAGGGAGGGGGACAGCTGTTATGTGCACATGGTCATTACACATGTAAACACGATATTAAAAATAGAGTTGGCTGAATACTGCCAAGCATTTCTCTGACTACCTGTTGGAATTAAAGAGAGTCATGGGTTTGGCTGGAGTCCCTGCCATTTTGTTCATCTCTCCTGTGATCATCTCAACGTGAGAGAAAATGCCTGCAGAAAACGGATAATAAACTCGTGTGTGTTGAGTATTTACATGAGAAAGTTTTGTTCCGTATGGGATGGGACACCATTCAATACGGCAGCAGAACAGGATTCCTGAACCCTCCTGCTAAGGATTTGCATCCCTCCCTCGAGGTGCAGAGGCTGTTGAGATGCAGTTGCAGTAAGTGAACACAAATCACACTGGAGAACACTGAACGAAGAGGGCTCCTGAAGGATTGATTCACACCAGGTGAAGAGTGAAGATCAGCATGGTCACTCCAAAGGAAAGCAGTGCCCTGTAATTTCACCCATCGTCATGAGAAGCTTTTCATCCCAGAGACAACATGGAAAAAGTGGGAACCTCTGGACTGAGATTTAGCAAACTGGGACAGGATGTGAAAGAAAATCCAAAGCCAAGGACCTTCGGGCTGAAAGGCTGAAATTGATCCTCAAAATTCAGAACGGGTAAAGAGAAGAGTCAGAAAAATGTTTTGAAGCCTTGGAAAAAAGTCCTTACCCATGAGCAGTTCAGTCTCTTCAGTTTATGATAAAAAGAGAGACTGAGAGGTGATGTGATTAGGGTGTAAAGATACTTTCCTAGGGAGAAAGCAGTGCATACTAAAAAGGCTCCATAACCAATATTGTCTCCTTGTTTCCTTATATTTTCCCATCTGTCTGTCATATAAACCCAAGTAATATAGCAGGAAGAAACAGAAGACAGAGCTGGGATGAAATTTTCATAAATTCATCTGACTTCAATGTCTGACATGCAATTACAGCCACCACATTTTGCACGTAAGTTGCTATGTACTGAGTAGGTGCCACTCAAGAGTGTAAAACCTTGCGAAGAATAAAGAGGAGACTCCATTTTCACCTCCCAAAATTTAGAACGCGGTGGATCTGATAGAGACTCTCACCTGCCTGCATCCTCTCTTGCCTTCTACGTGGGGAGGCTCTGGCCCGAATCTGATGTTGTCCCAGGGTTCAGAGGTGAGGGGAGGGTCCTGGCACATGCCAGATCTCCTCCAGGTCTCCAGCAGACAAAACAAACCCATGCTGCTCTGCTGGGGATGCTGGTGGAAAGCGCACTCTGGAGCGGTTAATGGGGTCGTTCTCAGGCTCCTGAAAACCTTGAGGTTTTTTTGAAAAGTAATATTATCCTGTCCTAGGAACTAACTTGCTTTGAAGGGGATTAGAGAGGGAGAAAGGAAAAGCAATATAATCTTCAGCTGTCACCTCTGTTCCTTGTCTTTACCTGAGAGATTAAGCTGTTAAAACCAAACATGAAACAAATATTTTTCAGGCAAGTGATGGCAAGGTACAAACTTACTTTTTTTTATTGCTAGAATTGAGGGAAACAAAACCAAACCCATCCCCTCCACACTCGCACGCACATAAAAGAGAAGTAACTTGGTCCTGGCGTGGGATATAACCTACAAGGTGTTTCTATTATTAGAAGCTGGCATCAGCACTGGGAATAAACCGTACAGATTGATAAAGCAAATACCAGGTCAGCCGGGATGGGCCCGCAGAGGGAGGGTGGTTTCTATGGCGATGGAGAACAGCCGTGATGGGAGGTATCGTGGGTAGGCGGCAGCGAACAGCAGCTTCGCTCCCAGCAAAAGTGGTTAGTTGCTTTGGAGACAGGTGCACACTCTGAAAAAAGCACCTCCAAGGGAATAGGACGGAGACGGGGGGGGGATCGCGGGATACCAGCTATGCCGGACGTGGGCTAGCCAGGAGGTGAACAAATGAGGCAGTGTCGAACATGATGCATTTTGGTCATTAAAAAGCCTATTCTGTGCTAAAACACCACAACCGCGAGCACACAGTTTGGAAAAGGCGCACGTCTGAGGCCAGCATCCAGGTGACAGCAGAGAGAGCAGTGAAGATGTCTACAAATTAAACGGTAAATAAAAGCACAACCGGTAGGAGGAATAAAAATGACATTTAAAAATGAATGCACACGCCTTACTGAAGCCGCTGCTGCAGCGGATCTTAGCACATGAGCTGATCAAGCCTCCAGGAGCTGCTTGTTGGTTTCCCACGCCGCCAGGAGAGGCCCACGGGAAGATGTCAGTGGGGAGGTAGTTGGTGGGATGGTTTCTCTCCTCTTCCATACAGTCCCAAGCTGGGAAAACACAGAAGCAAATAGTCAACCTAGAGTCTTTGCTGTTACCCAAAGAGGGTAGCTTCACATGGTGGAAATCATAAAAGGTGAATACGATGACATAGCTCATAAAAGTGCAGATGTCTTGCTCGGTGGACAGCCCACGTACAGTTGATGTTTGGGGACATGGTGGGACCATCCCTCTACAAGAAGATGCTCTATTTGAAAAATGAAGCTGTAAATGAGCGTCCCCCCAACCCATCCAAGCCCGAAGAGATCCTGTTGTGTTTCTGTCCCTGCCTGGGTTGTAGCCGAAGTAGAGGACTTTGCTGGGTCTGGACCCATGAGACACAGCTGAACTGCAACGTGCAGAGACTCACGTTTATGGATACTCTATCAACATCTGTACGGCCCTTGTGACAGCTTCAGATGCTACGGAGGTGTAAGTGGTTAATCCTCACGGCACTCACACCAAGCATCAACACTTGAAGTTTGCAGAGGCACAGACGTGGACAGGAGTGGCTGTGAGCGTGTGTGAGGAAGGAGGACATCTCTGGTCCCACACTGCCTGGGCTGGCTGCGGGTGCTGGGGCTCACAGAGGGTTAGGGTGAGGGATGGAGCCAGGGGGTGCTCCCTGCCTACATGGGACAGGGTGGAGGACAGCCTGGAGGCACTGAAGTGGAGCAATGAGGCCAGACCGTGAGCTCCCCCATGCTCCTCAGGGATGTGCAACCACAAGGAGGGAGAGTGAGGGCTGTTCACTGCCCATTCCCAGGCAACGAAGTGCCAGCATCAATCAGCAGTGACAACGCCTACACTAATCCATGGCTTCCCCAACTTCACATTGGTATCACGTTGCATGCTATGACCATTTGCACCATCGCATTAGTGATAGACGAGTAACCCTAGATCCTCCTCCTGACTCGCAGGACTGAACAGCGAGACCGAAGCTAAAGGATTACTAGTTACCATAAAGGGACCAAAAGGAGAAGTTCCTCCTTCATCCATCCTGGAATATGGGTTGGTGATCATATACCCTAGCCCATTAGTAACAGGGTTTTAACAAGCTGAAAAAGGCTTGAAAAAGTAATTCTATTCTGAGAACTACATCTACAAAGTTTACTGTGCTCATGGGAATGCCATTCATATCCTTTGAAAGTCAATATAACTTATTCTGCAGAGAAAGTTGGGTTTTTTAACTGGAAAAGTGGTTGCTTCATAGAAAAATGAAGATTTATATAGATATCTGATTTAACCAATTTAAACATCTTAGTAAATTCATGGTATGATACCTTGCATATGCAAAGTTATACTCCTTTTTTTTCCAGAATCATACAATTTTGCTGCCCAACACCATTTTTATTGGAAAGGCTTTGCCAGCTGTGCAAAAGTGGGACTGAAATGGTGTACTTGCCCTCCTCCCAGAGCTGCTCCCTGCCCTGCGAGGGACACGGATTTCAATGTACCAGAGCATCCTACCTGGCAGGTCCCTGTCATGAGGAGTAACAAGAAATCAAACTTTTCCAAACTAAAGTTCATCCTGATTCTACCTTCTTTTCTGTTGTTTCAGCCACATTCACCTTATTTTGGAGCCAGTTTCTTGGTGAACTTCCTCCAAGATATGTTGTTGAAGTTAGTTAGCTTATCTCTGTAAAGCTGCTAGCACTTATTTTTCTCCCTCAGGTATACTGGGATGGAAAAGGATTTTAAAAGTAGCTAGGCGCTCTGTTTTGAAAATTTTCCTTGAAGTTTTTAAAACAGCCATTGTGAATGAGTCCTTTCTGTAGCAAATTGTGTCAGGGAGCTGAAATGAGATAACCTGAATGTGATACAATCCAGGTGAATTTGTTACAGCATTTACAAGGCAACTCCTTTCCCACCAAAAAAGAAGCTTTCCAGGAAAATAAAGTTGAAATAATATTGCTCATGCTCCTAAAAAGTTTTTGAGAGAGGAAATTAAAAATAAATTCAGTTTTATGAACAGTCATGCCTATTAGTCATTTGTCATTACTGCTGTTTGTGAGTAAGTGAGAGTGACTATGTTTCTGCTTTATTTTGTGCTTTGTTTTCACAACTTCTTTCCATTTTCTCTTACAGAAAAGCATGGATTTTTTTTTACCCAGGATGTCTCTTCAATGTTTCTGAACCTCAAGACTGAAGTTTTCTTAAACTGGAATGTAATGCTGTACAAGCCTGCCTACCTCCCATTCCAACTGACTTAAGCCACGCTTAGTCTCATGAGCTACAAGGACATCCTCTGCAGATGGAATAATGAGAACAGTCCTGACTGTGCGCAACATAATCACCAGAGTTGGCCTTTGCTGGGCGCAGCACAGCCGTACCAGCACATACCTACACCAAGGGAATTTGCAGTAAGAAGCAAGCGTCCAGTTTTGGTTTTTTACCCAAGGGAAGATACTTGTCACTGCACTGGAATGGGATTAATTAAAGGCGATTTAAAACACTCAGCTTCTCTGAGATTTATGGAAGCAATTACCTATCGGAGAAAAACGTGCTCCATGAGCACCATAAACACATGCCTGTAGTCAACAGGAGACCATGAGCTACTGGTGGAAGAGTGCAAATGCTCAGGACAGCTCCATGGAAGCAAAAGCTTCACCCTGGGAAGCAGAGGAGAGATCCTCCTGCCCTGGGGCCCAGATGAACTCTCCCGGTCACTTCCAAGCCTTCCTCGAAAACCTCCCAGCCACACACAGATGTCAATGGATCCTACTCAGTTCTTGACATTTAACATGGTCAGAGTGAAGTGGTTCACAGAAAGCTCCTTGTTCTGGCCCAGTAATGAGTGTACATGGGTTTAGAGCATTTTTTCACAGAGCTATGCTGCAGTCTTCTAAAAAACGCGTGTGCAGGCAGCTCATTCTGCAAATCCTATGGCAACTGGCTGCACCGCGGATCGTTGGCTGAATTCAAATGTGCAAGACTTATACATTAAGAAATGTTATATTCAAATGGAGAAAACTTTCTAGAAATATTAATATTCAGCACCCACTATCAAGAGATCATAGCAATCCAACAAGATCTGACTGCTTTGAATTATTATTCATGTACCATGGAATATGTATTTTTTAAGTAGCATTGTAAATTAATGCTAGCAAAATGTAATTTGTAATTTAAATGTAAATCAGAATTGACTAAGAATATAATTAAGCTTTGAATGCCTAGGTAGTATCTGCTAACCAGCCTGTTTTGTGGTGGTTTTTTCACTAAGATTTTAAAGTGTATTATTCACCCTGAATACCTCAATGCATATTATCTGTATATGTGTGCTATAAAAATGTAAATAATAATAAAAGATTAGGTTACACACTGTTGAATTCTAGGTTGATACATTTCTGTGAAACTGAAGACTGCTTTATGCAGTGTCATATGGGATTCTTTATTGGTGCATAGAGGCTGACTCAGCCAGGGGGGTGTTCGGGAGAAACAAAGGCCCCCCATCACAAATGGTGCTTCTGCTGCTTGAATTTAATATTGTAACAGAAGTAAAAACCATGATGGTTTTTATATTCATCAAACATAACAGAGTTGTGTAGCTTTAAGTGGTACACAAATTTATATTTGCTTCAACGCAAGATAATTGTAAGTATATCTAGAATGCATGTATCAGTCTATCTTCATATTGAAATCACCATGTGGTCGCATTAACATTTTGGTACTGGGCAAGCTGGCATGCAGAGTTCCCATTGCTTGCGCAGCCCACTGCTACCTCCGCAGCATGAGTATTCCCCCACTGATGCAAGCACCTGTGGGCTGTGCTGTAATGTGGGACCACAGGTATTAGTGAAATGATCTCAGTTAAAAAACACAAACCATGTGGCTACTCCATTAGAGACAACTAACTGTGAGGCTGAAATGTAATTTAGATTTTAGCATAATAAAAATATTTTCTTAAGGAGACAGGGACTTTGTAGCAAGGAGCAATTGGCAAGACAATGTGCTTGAGAAATCTAGGTTATTGTCTTTAAAACAAAGATGAAGGACTGATCAAAATGAAATATATTAGTTGAAGAAGGCCTGGATGTATCTATATTTTTTAAAACAGGTGAGATGATTTAAAAATGCCTCTTTTGATCTATGCACTTGGGGCAGCTATCAAATATGAGGAAATTGCTGCCATTCTCTCCCAGAAGGCAATAGAACCTCTTTGGTTCCCATCAGCAGCTCTGTAGCCCATCAGCACAAGCACCTAGCTCATTGGCGGTCCTGAGGGTTTTCAGTATTGAATCTCAGCCGCACTTCCCCACGCTGCCTTGGCCATTGGTATGAAAGGGTCTGGATCCCCGACAGGCAATGGCTATGGACTGCTTGCTCCTGAATATTAAATATATAGATATCTTCTTGTTCTTCAGTGGCCAACTAAACGCATTTTGGAAGGAGAAGAGCACAAAGGGAAAGGGCGCCCGGGAAGGACAGGCAAAGGCTTTGGGGACCAAGCATGAGGAGAGGAGCATCTCCCACCTCCCTGTGCTCCAGCATCTACTCCTTGGAGATGACTAGTGTTGCTCTCAAATGTGCAGTTTGACTGCAGTCTGAAGTTGCAATTAAATCCAGACAATGAACGAGTGGCCAAATGCCATGTTTGTAGTCAGGAAAGGCTGTTTTTAAAGCACCAGAATTGTAAAATGTTGGTTTTGTGCATCGGGTGACTTTACATGCTAAGGTATCTGGGGCCCAAAGCCTGCTGTCAGACACGTGGCTCCAACCCTTTTTGACAGGCAGAACTGAAATTATTACTGACAGCTGAAATTAAGATTTTAATAATTACCTGAGCTCTTCTTTGCATAGCCCAGCAGGAGAACATCCTACGATGCGCAGTGTGTCAGCCACTTACCTTGAAGTAAATGAAAGCTGAGGCTTTGCAGCACTGGAAAGATGTTCAGCAACTTTCAGCATTGGGCTCAAGCATGTTTTCTTAACAGGAATAGTGGATATGAGTTCAGCAGGAAGTTCACCCTTGTGTGAAGGTGAGGACAGACATAGCTAAACAGCACACAGAGTGTAAATGATGTTAAACACTGCTTAAGTGGAACAGAAGGAGAAAACAAAAAGGGAACAAAATGTTTTAGGAGAAGGTTAAGAGAAGAATTAAGGTGGTGGCTTCTCCCTTCCCACACTTAGGTACTGATTTCACAACCAAAATCCTCCTTTCAGGGTTTGTATTTGACCGCATGCTCGTGAAGTCCTTCAGTATTGTTTTGATTTGACTGTTCAGAAAAGAAGATGGTGCAACCTTTGCACATGGACAAGCCCATAGTAGAGCTCTTGCCTTCTGTAAGGGCTTTGTCCCAAGCACAGCCTTCATTGCCAGCTCCTTGACGTAAAGAAATCAGGTCCTGTTCCTGAATGCTGTCTGCTTTGAAGATTACAAAGCAAAGGAGAATATAGTTAGGAAATTCTGACGCTGCAGGGGTGACCGAAGGTTGGCTGGGGATGTACAGCCAAGGGGCCCTGGAGAGGCGATCTCCTGTGTTGGCTACCATTTCCTCTTCCTCGAGGAAGGGTTGCAAGACATGGTCTCTGGACCAAGACCCATCTGCCACTGTGGCACCTGCTTGTCTTGTCTCCTTCTCCGGAGTCGCATGCGCTGGCTGGGAAGCCAGCCAAGACTGTCTGCTTCTGTGGTCTGATCTGGAAATTTGGGGTTATGAGCCTCAAACTTTAGTTTCTGCAATTGCTTCAAGAAAACCTTGGTTTGAACTGGCCTCGGATTTCCTAAAGACATCCCCTAAATTCTGTGTGATTTTGCAGAATTAGTGTATCATGGAAAAGTGGGTTGGTTGGGGGGCGTCTCTACTCCAACCTGCTGCTCAAAGTGGTAGAGCAAGCCAGCCACCACCTTCCCTAGCTGAGCTGGAAACCTCCAAGGACAAAGACTCATCCCTGTCTGGATGCCTCTCCCAGCTCTCTGCTACCCTCCTGCTAAAAGAGGTTTCCTTCTGTCCAGTCCAAACCTCCCAAGTGGTGGTCTGTCTAACAAGGGGACGGCTGCCACGGCTTGAGGAGGGTTTAACGCCACTGGCCTCTCTGGGATGAAGGTCTGTCGGCTGGTGTATGAACTGCTTTCACCGCTGCTGAGGAAGAGGAGTCCCTCCTCCAAGATAACTCATCTGTAGCCATTCATCACCTCATCAGGTACAAGCTGTCTTCATCAAATCTGCTGGTTGGTTATCAATCACTTTCCCACAGGTTTCAACTTGTTGCAGCACATCTTGTAATTTCTAAGGGGCTTGTGACTTTGTGATCAGAAAAACTGATGATTAGCCATGTTCCCCTTGATAACTTAGAAGTGTAGGTGGATGCTCATCCAAGTAGCCCGGGGTATTGAAGAAAGGGTAGCACATCAGAAGCCTGATTTTTGCTTTCAGTGAAAATTTGCAAGAAGTCTATGTAGTACACAGTATCTAAATCTATAAATCACATATTTGAATAAAGTGTTATTGTTTACATGCAAAAATGTTTATACGCAAATTCTAAATGATTCATCACCATAACAATCTCATCAGCTTATCTTAAAACCTTAATTTAGGCCTACAGACATTCAAATAGTTTGTTTTCCTGCTGAAACTACCTTCCACCCTTCGCTGCTTGTAGTCCTCTACCAGTCCCGTCTTTCAAGTGTTCAGCTCCCTGCAGGGAGGGGAAATGCTATTGCTGCTTTTCTGTAGCTTTGAGAAACACAGTGACTGAGAGGCATCAGCCACACCAGTAACTCTATCATGTAACTTGGAGCACATCCAGCTCAGAGGCTGAGATCAGATAAAAACTTGGTAAGCCTTCAGCTAACAGGGCAAGAGCAAGGAGTGGAGAATGCATAGGAGAACATCAACTGCTTTTCCACCTAAACCCTCTTTTTTTCCTTAGCTTGTGCTCAGTTATTTTCTCTTCCCCTTTTCAGTCTCACTGACTTGAAGAAGGCGGGGAAGAGGCAGAAGAACAAATTTTTTTTCACTCCCATGAAATGTGTGACGAGAACTTTCCACCTCCATCCAGTACTGCCACCATTGCGTGGGTCCTGCCATAGGGAAAGGCGGGGGGGATATTGCTGTGCTTTGAGTTTCCTTATACACCAGACACTGCCAGACCAAAATACACCTTTGGTGTATCTCCTGAACAATAAATTTATATCACCAACAGTTCACGCAAACTTTGACCCAGACCAGAGACTTCAGAGTGAAATCTTTTAGGACTCTTCACACCAACTATACCTTTAAGTAAGACACGAAACCCCACTGCATAGTTTGAGTAATGAAACCATTTTTATCAGAAAACTTTGGGAGTGGGGGACACACAAGGTGACTAGTTTTAAGATGAAGCTTTAAAAATAGATGAATGAACGGTTGTTTTCAACAGAACCAACTTAAGGAGGCAAAAGGCCTTTTTTTAGTCTTGTATCCTATGTTCCAATGGAAATACTGCGGTTAGGCAGATTTTAAAAGCGAATGGGGTTGATTCCCTATTTGGGGAATGAGACTTCTTTCATATAGCAATATCTCAGGGGGGAAAGCAGAAATGTTGTCACTTGGGACATTTAAAACTGGATGGGGTAGCACTAAAAAACAACCTAGAGAAGAATCCAGCCCTGGGAGAGGGGCAGCGTGCTGCAAGACAGAAATTTCCTCTCTAATTTCTATTATATCTGTGTTTTTCATAGTGGCTTATTTATTTGTGCACCCTGACTCCTCTGGAGACAAACAGAAAGGATTCATCTTAACAAAATGACTCTCTGAGAGGCTGAGCGCCACAAAGAAGGAAGAGGGGAGTAATCAAATTATCTTCAGCCTTTATAAATAATTTGTAGCTGGGATAAGTAAAATTACACTCAGCAACACTCACACATCTTTTCCTCTCTGGCCTCGAGGCAGTTAAACTGGGAATGCACTTAAGAGATGCAGCAAGAGTAAAATTAGCTTGTAGTTGAGTTGTATCTTGAGGAGCAATGTGCTCCTGTGCACCTGCCCCTTCTCGCAGGATGTGGACTATAGGCTGGAGATCACAGGCACCTTCCTGCACGGGATCTGCGGCTCACGGTGTGCCAGCAAACTGGAATATTTCATCTTTGCTAACTGGTTTTACTGTGAATAGTAATTTCCTTGTTGGAAAGGCAGCCTGTCTGAACGATCCAGCCTTCCCAAGTGTGGGCACCACCTGGTGCAGAAATGCAAAGAGAAGGAAAAAAAGCTGAATGGATGGGAAAAGCTTATGAGCATGCCGAGTTTTGGCACAGAAAATCTTCTTCATTCAAGCAGAACAATTCCCCACTCTTTAAGAATGTGTGAACTTCCACAGCCTTGTTTCTAACGAGCTGGTGGTTTCTGCTTTTCAGCTTGTGTTGGGGAGCAGGTCCCCGGACTGGGCAGCGATGCCCAGCAAGGGCTGCTCCTCGCCCGGCTCCCACCAACCTACCATCAGATGCTGGAGGTGAAAGCCGGAGACTCTCGGGTTTGGCAGAAATACGCATTCAACCACCACTCAGATGTCCTCCAGGGTGCCCAGCCTCTAACCTACTGTATTGTTGCAATGTGCTCCTGTCAGACTTACCAGGGATGGGAAGGTGGCACAGCGGGGACAGCATTATCTGAGAGACCTTCCCCATTTGGGAGCATCCTTCTGGCAAAGGGAAACTGCCTGGAGGGAAAATCAGCCACTGTACCACCAGATCAGCCATCTCAGGCTTAGTTTTTAAGTGCTAAAAATATTCTTGATGCAGCAGAAGACACAAATTGAGTTCTTCTGCAAGCCAAGGACAGATATGGCCAAATTCCCGCAGAAGAAATCACGACAAATTAAAAAGTGTAATTTATCCAAGTGGTGCACATGAAGATCACACAGAAGGAATGGTTCTGAGCAAGATGTGAGTGAAGGCAGAGATGCCACACAGCTCTCTAAAGGACGTGGGCCCTGTTGCCCTTGGTCTGCAGCAGGAGAGGAGTAACATGGAAGGTCTTGTTACGATTTGAATAAGAGCGGGCTGACATCAGATTGAACACTGTATAACCAAGACCAAAGACATCACAGTGTGGGTGATGACACGGAACCTTCAAATTTTGTCTCTGTTATGGTGTCATCAGATACCAGGTTTATAATAGCTTGAGACAATTCGCATTTACTCTGTTTATAACAGTCATAAATAAATTGCTAACAAATATTTATAATATTACACTATTTTATGATGCATAATGTAAATAATAATTCACAAATACTATAAATAACATTTCACAATGATTACCAATGAGTCAACCTTTTTCACACAATGAGTGAAAGAAGGCTGAGCTATTACACAAAAAACGGTGCACGTTTTGGGGTGAGAACGCTTTTTGGTCCATTTTGCTTCATCTCTAAAAAGTGTTAGAAAAAGAGGGAAAAGTGAAATTGTTCAGCAGAAGAGAATCTCTGCTTTCAGAGAGAGACTGCAGTGCTTGGGCAAGGTTTGCTTAATAGCCAGAGGGAAGAGAGGGAGGGATATAGGGATTTCCAAATGATGCTGATCAGAGGAAGGAAATTGTACGTTGCCATCACTACTGAAGGAGTCAGGCAACTTTCAAACAGACTGAAGTCACCAAACCCAATTTGTACCGCTCTTATCTGTAGTAGTGGTACTTTGCAAGCAGACCCATTTATTTGGTTAATAACTGCACTTCTGTTTATCCAAGGATGCTGTGAGGATAAATATATTCAAATTCAAAGCCTTGAGATGAGCCCTCAGCCCTGCTGGGGTATATTCCTATTTCATCCTGGGACTAGCACCTATGTGGCCACACCAACAGCTGGATTAAGGAACCAATACAGCTGAAAGTCAAAACTAACTGATTTTGGCTAAAAGTTAGTATGGTTCTGGCAGCTGTGGCCACTGCAGTTACAAAGCCAAGGAACTAATGGAAATATTAAATTCCAAATGATACCTTTTCTTAGAAGTTTGCATAGTGATATCTGATAACTTCACAGCAAATAATTAGGGCCTTGAGAAAGGTATTTAAATGGAATATAACATTGAGATGGGGAAAGAACTGTGTTTAGAAATACATGCTGGTCAGGCTCCCTAAGGATGTTCCTCATTTCTTTTTCCTCTCCAATTGCACAATATCAAATACTCCATAATCCCACCGTGCATACAGTGTGCAATAATATACATTCATAATAAGCAGTGCTTACAGTGCTTGACATCTTCAAAGGCCTCTACAAACCTTAGCTAATTAATCTGTTTCAACACCCCTGTGGGCTAAGTGTAATTATTCTGAAGAAGTTGAAAGAGAGAGGTTAAATGAGTTACTGCGGGCCACAGTGAGGGACAGCGGAGGGCTGGGAGTGCTGCTGCTGACACACTCCGACCCCATGCCTTTCCTCTTCATGCCCTTACATGCCAGGGACTCCCAAATACATGTAAAACTAACAAAAAATTAAACAAAATCCACAGCATCGTTAAGGTTTTTATATGGCACTTATTTGGAACGACGTGCCGTTACTCATAGTTTTGTCTCCTGGGAGCAAGGCAACCCTAAGGTCACATAAAAGACCCTAAAGTGACAATAAAACCATCCCACTGCTTGATACCACCATTAATATTGCACGTGGGAACCAGGACATTAAGCCTCAGCGTTCAAATCAAACCCAAAATCCAGCGTCCTGGTTTGGATTTGGTGTTTGGGTTTACAGTATTAGATAATGTTGGAGCCTATTTCCAAAGCTTGCCACAGGGTAGTTTTGCACCATCTCTCTTTCTGGAAGCATCTTCATGCCTCTACAGATATTTATCTGTTGTGTTTGATGAAAGGTTGGGTTTTGATGCTTTTTAGCCCAAACTTTTTGATTAATGTAGATATACAAATTCAAGATCACATTCTATACCACATGCATTTTTGTTTTGGTGAATCGCTTGTTTTAGAAGAAAAGGATGTAAGATTCATTATCCATATGTTTTGAACAGAATGTTTGGAAATTCCAATCATCTGAATGATTCTATCTAAACTTTCCCTTCATATTTATGTTTAAATAAACATGTCAAAGAACTGCTTTGCACCAACATTTGTCACAACCATGGATGTATTTTAGAGGGATATTTCTGAACTGCCAGAAGCAAACCTCCCTCTGTAGCAGGCAAATCTGCCCTGGCGACCTCAGCAACGCAGACGAGATCAACGTGCCATGGCTCCAGCACGTTTTCTTGCCCGTGCTTATACATCATCCAGTCCTCTGATTTTCAAGGGTGCTTCACGCCTTGCCATCAGTAAGAGTCAAGGGTGCTCAGTTCCTGCAGAAAATAGGCACAAATGTATACAACAAAAGAGTAATTAGCGGATGAGTCATTAATTCTCATTATTCCATGGCAGAATCAGAGCTGTTCCATCAGGGGGTAGCAGGTAGCTCTAACCGACTGTTACCAATGTAAAATACATCCATCACAGTCACTTTGCTCCCTCAGGAAAGCATCAAGGAAAGAAAGATGAGGATGCTGGAGCAGATAAGCACTGTAAGGCCCCAATTCTGCAAAACACCGAAATATGGGCATTCCAGTCATGCTGACTTCAGCAGGTGGTGAAAAAAACCATGGCCTTAGATACTCAGCATCAGCAAAATGCCAATTTATTAAGATAATCAGGCCTAAGGGAAAAAAATAAACAAATTTCTTTAACTTATTAGACGTATAATCCCCTGATGCCTTTTGGTTGTGACTGTGGTCTCGCACCAGGCTTATAATGTCGTAACCTTGTGGGTTTTAATGGGGCTGGTCCTCATTCACCATGGGTGAGATCAGGGTTAGCCCACGAACTGAGCTCTCTGCCAACACCAGAGCTTCTACATACGGTTTCATAATCAGCTTTTTATTAACTTCTGTTTCAAAGTGCCTAATTTAAAATAAGATGATTTTTCATTTTCTAGTCCAACACATCAAATATCAGAAGGACAAGAGGTGGTTTTCTGCTTAATGCCTGGTACTAAGAGGTCCAGCCCACACGCTGGCTCTGGGCATCTTCAAAGGCTTCCAAAATTTTTAGAAAACACTGTATCAAAAACATTCCTCTTGGTTAGGCTACACATTGACTGTGGCAGATCAAATTAATCCCTGGTGTTACTTTGGCCCTGTCAGTGGACTAATTCCAGGAATGACTTTAATCTATTACCTTTGCTTTCATTTTCTATTAAACATTTGTAAAAAAAAATCAATAGGGAAAAAGTGATGCACAGATAATGCAAACACACAAGCAGAACTAAAAATAGCCCAGTGAACTGCTCTCACTGGACAGTATAAATATTTCTTTCAGGTTAAAAATATTTCTTTGAGGATACAGAGCCCTTAAAAACCAGAATAGATCTCGGACAATGACACTTCCTCACAACCAAGGGAGTAACGTGTTTTTGCCAGTAAAGGATATGCTCTGCTTTGCAGAGGAAACTCCTGTTGGCTAATTTCACCATGGAAACTCCAGGCCTGACTATAAAAAGACCAACTTATCTCCTGACAAATATCCTTATGCTGGGAATAACAAAAACTAACAACGGATGGCGTTAACCCCAGGTAAGGGGGGAACTGCCGGCGCGGAGCAGCCACGGGGGGAGCCTGGCATGGGCTGGTCTGCACGAAAGCCAGTGCTGAGCACCCAGCCATCTCCAAGTCGATAATAAAACCCAGGCTAAAACCAGCCTTAGCATCTCCCTGCCCAAATCCCCCGTCCCAAAAGCAACCGACGCATTTCCCTTCCACTTCTGGGACAAACATGAATTGGCCAGACGTGAGAATAAGGCCCAAAGTTTTCAGCTTCAAAGGTATTTCTGGCCCAGAGCTTTCTCACGTTGCTCCCTTGGTCGGTGACTCTCTGAGGCTGCTTTGCTTGAGGTGGTGGCAAAGCGCTTGTGCAACGGGACGAGCTGTGCGCTGGAGGTGCTTTGATTTCCTTGGACCGGTCCGCAGAGACTTTCAGGTTGCTGTTGCTCCTGGCCCAGCTGCCTGCTTTGCTGCATCTTTAACACAGACCTTTTCAATTCCCCTGAAGGAGCAAATATAGAAACATAAACATAATGATTTTAATATTGATAACAATATAATAATAAACAATAATACAGACATCTATAACAAATAATCAAAATACTCTTGCTGATCATGAATTAAGAGGACCAACGTGGTCACTAGAATGTTTATTATGAATCCTTTTACAGATGTAATGGTTCCCAGGTTTAATTATGAGCTCTGTCCCGCTGCCTCTGTCAGACAGAGCAGTATTGAGGCATTGTGGGTGACAGACTGATGGCTGATGGCTACACACACAGCTAAAAAAGCACACAGATAAGGGAAAGGCCAGTCCCAGTAATCAGAAAGCAGACAAACTTGTGATAAAAGAGCAGCCAAAAATAATGCACTGCCTTTTCTGTGTAATCCCCCCCACCACAGTGATTTATAGCAAACCAAAGGCAGTTTTACACAGGTTTTATCTTTCTTCTCTAAAGGTAGAGAATCTACATTTGAAATAGCCATGATTTTAGCTTTCTATTGCACTAGATGCTGCCACCACATCTCTGGATGACCTGAAGAGTGACACTACATGGGCTAGTTGGTCTCCATCACCCTCCAGTGAAAGAACAAGCAGCATTTAGGAAGAGGGAGGACTGTAGTCCCCAATGCCATCCACTACTAAGCAAAAAGACGCATCATAGCTTTTGTTTTTATATTTCAGAAAACCCAGAAGAAAAGATGTATTTTCTTTTTGTCTAAATTAAAAAACCCAAACAACCCCAAACCAAACAAAACAAATAATTTGCAAGTGTTCAGAAGTGTTGAAAAACATTTTGGAAGTGCTTTAGGCTAATTTTGTAAACAACAACAGAGCTGTAGCGGGTAGAAACACACTTTCATCTTATTTATTTCTCTCTGTCTTTAAATGCTGGGTTTGTTAGGATAAGTTTCTCTTTCAAATCCACTCGGCACGACATATACTTTCTTGGTTATGAACTGTCTGGCCACACAAGTACAGACACAGACATGCCTGATGTGCTTATGATCTTTCTGTCCCATATTAACATTGGGCCAAATTTGGCTTGGCTTTTCAGCCAAGCTTTTCACCTCCAGTGGTACAAAAATCAACAGGGCTGATTTTCCATACAACCTGGGATTGTGTTTTAATGTGTGCCTGTAGCAAGATGGGTTAATTCATGCCAAAATTGGGAGAGATGTGCTGTAATTCGCTGTATCCAGCAGGAAGGCTGCTGGGCAGATGGCGTGATATGCAGGGCGCAGTACCTGTACTCGACCTGGCTGAAGCACAGGCAGGCTGGGGTCATCTTCGAATGATGTTCGTCATGCAACGGCGCAGGTGAAACCCTGCTTCCTGCAGCTTCGGGTCTTTAACTTCTGTACCCCCTGATCAAGACCACCTCCCATGTCTCCCGCAAAGTCCTCCCATGCTGAAGGACTACAAGTAGGGACTTGTAGCAGGGACTTGTAGTAGAGATTTGTATACTTTTGAGGTCTCTGCCGCTGTACTATTTTGTGACCAAAACTGGCCAGTGGGTTTAGAAACCTCAGCCTTTCCGCTCCTCTCCTGGTCATCCTCCCTGCTTAGAGAATTTCTGGGAATTTCTGGTGACTTCTGCAAGCGGCAGAGCATGCATGCCCCGGGCTGCTTCTGTGCATGCTGCAGAGATGAGTACCTCCAGAGGGAGCATTTGCCCCATCTTAAAACACCATCTAAGCAAGGGCAGGAATCTCCTTTCGCAATTTTAGCTGTTTAAACACAAAAAAACCGCCAAAGAGTGTAGAATTGGGGGTGAGAAATAGCTCTTTCCATATTGTCAGAAGGTGAAGTCGTCCACGAGGGACTGTAGATACCTGGAGGCATTAACAGGCGAGCGACAAGAGCACAGTCCCTGCTCACCAGTGACAGATTTCTCACTGTATAACACGAGTTGAGTTTTGAGCAGTAACCAAGTACTGAGGTGGAGTGTGAAACACTTGATATTTGGTTGTGTTGTGTAGCTGCTGAAGGACATACAGACTTGTGAACATTTGCAGGTCCAAGAGGCAGAGGAGTCCCTCTGCAGGGGGTGTGGAGCTGCTCCGTACCATTTCTTGGCGTTTCGGGGTGACCTGCAGCTGGGCTGCAGACAGCCAGAGACCTGGGAGGTTACCAGCAGGAGGGGCAGAGCCGTTCTGCAATATCTAAAAGTAGTTCCTCCACAACTGGCATTTGACTATACAAGGCGCTCACTCAGTCCCTCGTACCAGTGACCCACTGTTAAATTTGTAATGATGTCTTCCAGTGCCATAAAACATGACCTCCAGCTTCTCACTTTAGACTGAATTGTGTTCCGGGCATTTTGTACTTTATAGGAAAATGTGATTTGTTATGTGTTATTTTACAGTTTGCTCTCCAGTAAAAATATTGTTGATTTTGTTTCTTTATTTTTGTATGTTTATTTATGGGGAAAAAAGGAAGACAAGACCCAGTCTGAGTTCCTCTGCCATGTGAAATGTTATTTAATAAGTTAAGTTAAACTTAAGAAAGCAGGTGAGCTGGGATTCTGCAATTGTCTCTTCAGCAAATTAGCTTTAACTAGTGTAATGGCAGGAGCATTCAGTTCCAAAAGAGGAGAAAGTTCAATGTTATGCAGTAAATCATCCTTTGCTTTTCAGTAATTGGGATCATGTGTCCAGCAGAACAAAAAACCTCAAGCTTTTATAGATTTTCCCAAAGTCATAAGGAAATTGTGCTATGCCGTTAAATGTAATAGGGAAAATATAAGCTTTTGGGATTGTTTTGTTATAAAAAAGAGAAGAGACTTAAAAACCTGAAGACCCACAAATTTGGTGGTACATAACTAGTTCTACATCACTGAACTCATGGATTAAACAAGAAAGACAGAAGATCCAAAGGAAGCCTCTTCCTATGTAGCATTTACATCTCTGCTCAACATTCACTTCTTTAGGGATGTCTACAAAGTGTGAGTCCATTTTAACTGTCAAACAGGTATGAAACAAATGTGTAAAACCATCTGGAAGTACATAGCCTAAAACTCAGTAATTGTGAGACCTTCCGGTCTTCCCTACCTTTGTCCCTTCCCTGTTGTCCATCACCTCTTTGGTTCAGGCAAGAAGTTATCTGGTACCCCGTGGTACGTGGGGTGTCTTCTCTGGCTGCTATAGAAAAAGCCTGCTGAGATGCAGGCCTGGGGATGTCAGATCTCTGGGGCATTTCTTTGCAAAGTAGCTAAAAGCAATGAACAAAGTAGCTCAAACTCTGAAGGATCCTTCTTGGGTCCAGCGAGGATTTTCAGGCTGAAGCCTGCAGCCCTCATTCAGGGTCCACAAAAGAGTAATCCACTGAAAATCTGAATGCGAGCGTTCACTGATAATTTTATTCTGGGGCAAGAAATTGGCTTCCTGCAGATTGAGGGTGATGGTAGGTGCTAAAGGTGTGATTTTAGACAGAAGAATTGTGGGGCATGTGCTGGGCAGGGAGACAGGAGAGGCAGAGGACCTGGGCAGGGAGCGCTCAGGGGGAGCTCGATCCCTTGCAGGAAGAGAGGGGCAGGGAGGAGCGTGATGGGGAGTATGAAGTAGAAGGGGAAGCCCAGGTTCCCTGGGTGAGGAGGGGGAGAAGGGAATGACCAAAACCAAAGATGTCTCAGGCTACGGAGCAAGGAGGAATAGTTGCGGGGCTGGGGTCAGCATGAAGAGCTCTAGCTCCCACAAGGGCAAAGGAGGAGTGGGACAGCATGGGGGGTCCCCGTCACTCATAGCTTCTACAGAAAAGGAGTGGGGCAGTGGGGGGATCTCTCTTTTTTCCAGGGGAAGGCTGTGAGCCCCAGCTCTCCCCCTCTAAGAAGGACAGAGCCACAAGATGCCTTGCTGGGCTCAGTGACACTGCAGCATGCTCAGGAGCCCCCAGCACACAAATCCCCTCTTTGCCAGACCACACCCTTTACTAGGAGACTTTCATGCGAGACATGGAGACCTGCGCAGGGCAGCATCACATCTCTTGTAAGAGCTCCATGAAGCTCTTTGGAAAAAATGCATTAAAACATCTCCAGGGTGCTGCCACAGAAATAATAGCACCCCCTTCTTTCCTTTTCCCATAATCTGCCCATCCACAAACCTTCCTTGATATCATAAAAAAAGATAGGTCTTCCTTATGGCTTCTGATTGTGTTTTATAATTTAATAGGAAGTAATGTAATATCCTTCCTCTAACATAACCTGTTATAACAGGCTTGTTCAAAAATACCAACTCCAGAAATGTTCTACAGAAATTATTATAAAAATTCTGTGGCTTTTTCAATTAGTTTTTAAAGAAATCCTGAAGTTCCTGTGGAGTGGGCACTTCCAGAGAATTTTTTGGGGAAAAAAAAAATCACGATCTTGTAATTGAAAGTCAAAATGCTCACAGATGCTCACTAAAGCCTCAGTTCTGCCTCCACGAATGGTATGACTTCTCTGACGTTGGGTGGAAGCAGGCATGATAGTCCTTATAGCAGGGTTAGGCCGTGAACTATATAATTTAGGAAATTTAGTTAATTAACTTATGTTTTTGTAGAAACTGGTTCTGGTCATGTTGATATTATTTTTAAATCCCATTCAAATGCATTAGAAAATACTGACTTCCCTGCAGATTTGACTGCTTGTCCACTACACGGACGTGTGAGTAAATTATAACCTACTTTCCCATCAACTCTGCTTCTACCTAGATTACTTCTTTCTCGCCCATGCTGCACGCACCAATTTTAAAAACAAAGTGAAGAAACTAGCATAAGCATTTAAGTGCGTTTCCACTGATTCCCATACTCAAATTAAACATGCAAATGAAAACATTAAAAGGAATGACTTATTCATGTTCTTAGGCAAAGCATACATATTAAATTAATGTACATGTATCAAAGAAGGCACTAAGTGCTGACTCCTGGAAAGCCTTGTGTAGGAAACTGTACTACAAACTGTTCATTTAATATTTTTTATTGCTTAATATGAAACTTAGGAAGACTGACTGTATTGATTCTATCTTAAATATTTGACAATATGTACTCATTTAGAGCAACCTCTTCATTTCCAAATATATATTTAATGAAGCACATGCCATTTAGGCAGACATTTAAAGTATAAATTTCATCTCTTTAACATTTTAAGGGTATATGTCACATTAACAACCATACAAGGGAACAACTCCTTTGATGTAGCATGTCAGATGGGAAGTTACCAGCAACATAAATCAGCTACATCGGATTGCATGTGCAAAGCTTCAGAAATACAGAAAAAATGTTTTTTAAGAATGACAGAGATTGGTTTTAATTCGCACCTTTTCTTTGAATCTTGTTTTTCTTTGTTCGTTGCTCTGGTGAAAATTATATGTCCATGCATTTTTAGAGTTCTTTATGCTACAAGAGAAGACTAGGCTGAAAAAAAATCAGCCAGCAATGGTTTTTGTGAAGTGACTTCTTCTGTCTGCTAAAAAAGTGAAGGCTTAAGTGATCTGCAATTCAGGTCTCAGAGTTCCAGGCAAGAAAAGGCAAAAGCATGTCAGGCTAACAAAACCAACAAATAGCTCAAGGACAGAGCTAGAAAGGATGGTTTCAGCACATTCAATTACTGGAAAGCTTTCACAGGAGGAAAATTGTCTTCAGTGGCTGAACCGCATTTGTATACGGAGTATCAAAGTGCTGGGGTTAAGGTTGGAACAGACTCAAGTTATCTCACCCTAGGTTAATACGTAGGAAACGCAAAACGGAATAAGCGAGGAAGAAGGAAAAAACCAGCATAGCCGAGATAGGAATCTGCAAAGTAAGGAGAAAACACAAAGTTATATTCACAGGATGGGTGGCCAGGTAAGCAAAAGGCAGTGGAACAACTTTGCTTGCTAGGAAATTGAGAGAGGTTAGGGTGCAGGAGCTGATTGCTTGGACACTGCGTAACAAGCCTGTGCAGTGAGATGTAGGAGCCATATCTTCTGGTGTAGGACCTACAACCAGACACTTACAAGGCTGACAGAAACGTGGTGGGATGTCCCTTCTGACTGCAGTATAGGCATTGAGAGGAAGGCAGTATTCAGGACAGACGGACACGGAGGCAGGGCTGACAGAGAAGCACTGTACACTGCTGATGTGGTAGCATGTAAAGTAGAAAAAGCATGACAAAATAAAATTAAACAAGGTCCATTGCCTTCTTGAAAAGCACTGTAAAACCACATGTCATTACAGCAGTAGCACAGATCCACTAAAGACCCCCTAGATAAAATCTGACTGTGGCTATGGAACAGTGGAATAGTATTAGACAGTCAACAGGACCTGTGGGACACTTCCTGATCCTAGAGATAGATCAGAGCAGAATGATACCAATAATAAAACTGAGGCTACGGGTGATGACAGAGCTCAGATATTCCTGAATCTGGACTGCTGACAGACTTTTTTTCCAACAGGATATTTATTGAGCCTGCAGGAGGTAGTGCTAATTTAGACATAGTGAGGATGTTACAGAAGCGGTGGCTGTAGAAAATAGCCCTGATCAAGCAGATCATAGAGGATTTTGATTAAACTGGATGGAAAGATAAACAAGTCTGTGTTTTTCTGGGTTCTCATGTTTGGCGTTTTTTAATCTCAAAGCAGTGAAGTCAACTGAACTGAGGAACTTGGAGACTTGATTGCAAAGGAGATTCCTGAAGTCAAAGATACATAATTGAGTCTGCATTTTGGGAAGGAGAAAAAACTCATGGAGAACTCCAGACCCAACTGATGACAATCCACCTTGAAAAGGATACAAGCAGTAGGGAAAGGGCCTGCAAGAAATGGAAAAAAAGGGGCTGACTAGCATGGAAAATTGTATCCTGCAGGTCAGAAAGTGTGGGGAGAAAGTGAGATCTGCCAAAAGCTGGGCTGTGTTAGACCTTGCAAAGGAAATTAAAAACACATTGTAAAATGTTCTTTAGTCATATAAACAAATAGAGAGCAAAAGAGGAATTTGAGGCTGCTATGCAGTAAAGGGGGTGGGGGTTAAAGATAACCTAAGCATGGGCCAAAAGCAAAATGAAAACTTTGCTTCAGTTTTTAGTAAGCACGGTGACATGTGGGGCAAAGACAGCATGACTCATGGGAATGAGAGAGCACCTGGAGCAGAAACAAAAATCTAAGGGCTTAATATTTTCAGATGAAGGCAGCAGTCCCATCTCTATCCAAAACCCTGAAAGAATCAACACAGGAACCTGCCAAAACTAGTAAATTGATATGTAAACTCAGGAATGGATGCTAGGAGAAGAGCAAAAGTAGCTTCTATATTTTAGACAGCATGAAAATTTTGATCTAGCTAAACACCACCTGTTAGTTCAATTTCAACAGTCAGCAGAGGTAGACAAAAGAGAGTATAGTTTAGCACAGTTTAATCCAAGGTAGGTCACACAACACTACCTGGCTATCTTTCTCTGATAAGCTTAACTGATTCTTAGGAGGGAAAATCCCCGAATTTTTTCTCATCTTGTTTTCAGTAAAGTATTTCATATGATGTCACGTTAGAAACAACTACATGAGGAACATATCCAAGGCAGGTGAAGAACTGGCTAAAATGGAAATGGTAGCTAAATAAATTATTGGGGTAGAAGACAACTATTTAGGGTGCTACTAAAAACTGATCTTGGAATCAACTTACTATTTTTATTAGTAAGCTTGACATAAAAAGCATGCCAATGCTAATGACATTTGTCTCTGACAACTGAATCTCTGACAGAAGAATCAGAATACAGTTCAGAAAAACCGGAACGGCTTTGAGGATTACAAGAATAAGAAAAGGATGGACTTTTAAGGACAGGGTCATGCATTAAAATTTTTTTTTGGTTTTGCTATAAGCTTGGAATTAATCTGTTGACACACAAAAGACTTGAGAGGATTAGCTGACCACTGGTACCTTTAAGCCAGGTAACTATGGTGAAGAAAAAGGTAAACTTTGCAACCTTAGGTTTTCTTTACAGTCAGTGGAAAGAAATAGGACACCGTGACTTCCCATTTTAAAATGAGATGAATGACCCCTGTATGGGACTTAACATAGACAACAAAGTTTGAATGTCTAAAGTTAGGTTAGATGAACCTCCCTGAGAAATATTTTGCATGAAAGCCCTGCTTTACACTGTATTTCGTCCTGTGTGGTGCTGCCGACTTTTCTTGAAGCAGTTCATGGGAGGTAACCAAGGCTATAAAAGTCAGACACCTAAAGTTTCAATTATTTTGAAAGGACTGAGTGTCTCAGCCCTGTCTTTGAAACTCTTTTGCAGTCTGCCCTTTGAAACTGGTGGTGGTGGCGAGCTCAGCCCCAGCAAAGAGTTGCTGTGGGTGGAGGCCTTCCTACAATAACGCTTACTAGGTAAGTATGATTGCACTGATTCATGCCATGAATAGCTGCCGAATGCTCCACAAATGCTAATTACATCACCAGAAGTCCCAAGGTTTGGGGTCGTATTTTTGTGCAATCAGTGACCCCTATTGATCGCTGGATTGCAAAGATGAAGGTGCTGGACTCAGCTGGCAGTCCAAGGAGGTGGGTCCAACGCACAGCCCAGATGCTCTCAAATATGTCCCAGGCAGTTGTCTCTGGAGGGATCATCCTGCCTCTGAGCTGACATGCAGAAATGCAACACAAGACTGTGACTTACCAATAACTGCTGGACATTATTTATGGCTGGAGTTGAGCCTAAATTTGCTATTTGCTATTTTGTTGATGTTTGAATTTTCCCTTCAGATGTGTGTATAACACTGATGCGAAATTCCAGCAAAACTCTCTCTTTCTGCTCTCCGCTTTGTTTTATTTTTCTGTGCATTTGTCACCCAAACCCAAGCTGTTGCTAGGAGACAAAATGTGTTTCAGTAGCATCACCCAGCTGCTGGACTGTGTGGCTGTAGTTCCCATATTCAGTTAGAAAGCTTAAGTGAAATATTATTTTCCTGTGCCTGCCGTGATTAGCAGGAGTTATCCATCTGCCTGTCAGAATTGAGTGTAAACACACACACATATGCACGCTGTACAGGTCTTTATGCTATATGGGTCTTCATGGTTCATGGTCAGGTATGGAAACAGTGACTCTTGTTGCCATTAGGGTTGTTTCTGTTGATAGAAGAGGGTGAAAATAACTCCAGAGCATGAAAAAAGAGGTTCTTTACTTTGCATCCTCTTTCCCTTGGTTTATTGCTTTTTCCTAAGAAAACCAAGGGAAAGAGCATGCAAAAGGGGGGTGCCACCAGCCTTCCTCATCCCCATGCAATAGGGCCCACTGGGTGCTCGGAGGTCAGTTCGGGTTGCAGGAGAAAGTGGGGTGCATCACCCTCCTCTGCCATCAGCAAAGATTCAGGGGCTACCCAGAGGAAAGGTCTGGGCACTACTGCATAAAATATTTAGTTTCCAGGAGTAGGTTTATGCATGAGGAGCAAACCCCCAGGACCCTCCAATGGAAAGCAATAATTTGCTGACTGCAAGTCAGCCACAGCTACTAGACTGAGAAGATGGAAAAACTGTTCGGCATATACCACAGAGTCTTGGGAAATAAAGTCATCCTGGACCAAGCCCCCCTGGCACAGTGAGAATCCCTTGTAAAGAGAGCTTTGAGAAGAGTTTGGATTTCCATTGCAGTGATACGGTTTTCTCTCCAAGCACCTGCCTGTGTGATTAGGTGATAAATTCTGCCTTGCGATCACTCATCAGGCCAAGTAAGGCCAACAGGGGCAATTAAATGCTGGAGGAAAAGATAAGGATCACTAATCAACTTGCAAATCATCTAATCAAACTGTGCTGTTCACATCCCACTGTTCCAGTGGATTTATAACTATAATTATTCTATTTTAATTTTTTTCTCAATCAATTTTACATGAGTGTTTATTTTCGTGCACTAAACATATTGTCCTCCATAGACTCGAGAAGTTTTTTATAGTCATGCTTCTTAAACAGCCACCTTGCATGGCAACTCTTAACCTTGACACATATACAGAGAGAGACAAAAAACATTTCTAGGGTTTTGCTCTTGGCTAAAGTGCAGTATTTTACAGTGTATATATATATGTTTTGCTTATATAGATTTTACTTTTCACCAGGGATTTTTGAATGTTAGTAGATGATTTAGCTGTACTAGAAAAGATTACAGACTAAAAGATATACTATAAAAGATTGCATAAATTTTTTAGAATGGTTTGATTCTCAGAACAACTAAAATCCTCACATCTTCAGTGGTTTAGTTAGACCCAGTGCGGGCCTTGCCTTTTCACATCAGCTAGACCTCATGTATTACATACTGCAAGAATGTTAATGAGAAGGAAAGCATTAGCATATACATAGGCTACCTAATATTTTACATTTTAAAGGTTTTTAAAGGAACTTTTGGAAGAGCTCTTTCTTTTCCATATGGGACACCTCCAACAGCAGTCCAGCTGTTAATGTGAGGCCTCTCTTAGACTTCTGAAAAATCTTTTTCGACCTGGTGATGTTGCAAAAAGCCAAGGATCCTTTCCTTTTCTGTGCTCCCCAGGTCAGAACCCCTCCATGTCTCAGGAGATGTCATTTCAGGTCAATCCTGCCAGGTGGGACAGAAAAAAATGGAGCCCCTTCCTTGTCACTTCCACTCCCCAAATGTGAGAGCATATTGGAAAGGCACTGCAGCAAAAGCCAGGCAGCTCTGGGTTCGGGCATATATATCTGCTAACCGGCTTTAATAGCATCATACCTTAATGACTTTCAGTAGGATCTTGCAGATTACATGAGCTGTTGAATCCTGGCATGAGTTTTGTTAGGTAAGGACTGAAATTCTTGGCAAGAAATTCAGAAGCTTCACAGTCAAAAAAGGGGACGGAAGCCACTGAGTTCAAGAATTATCCACACAGGAAAATGTAGTCCTGTCCATCGTACTGAGCCAGCGTGCTAAGGACAAAAATAAAATGAAACAATTATTTCTATATGTAAAACTTGTCCAAAATAATATTAATGACAGAACAGTTATCAGGATTGCACGGCATATAAAGCCAGGGAAATTTTAGTCGTTCTAAGCATAAAGCTTTGGAGCAAAGAAAGGGATCTATTTTCCACAACTATAAATGAATCTTCACCTTTATGCTGCACTATTCAACCTGCTATGACAAATCGCACCATGAAAACCCTTTTATTGACCTAGGAATTTCAATCCCCAGCCATGGCTTTCTCCATTGCAATAAGAAGCAAAGCAGGGCTCATCACAGCAAATATATGACACTCAGGAAATTAGAGAGCTTTAGTAAAATGAAAATAAATCCCACCTTTTAAATCAAGAAGCTTTTGTGACCATTTATGTTTTCCATATGCAGTGATACTGCATGCTGAGCCAAGAACATCTTTACATCCCCAGTCTTAAAGCTTAGAGGTAGCTGTAACATATCAAGCACAGCTCCGTGTTGCTTCTGGAATGAAAGACTTCACCAAGCCGCCAAAAATAAAAATAAAACAAGCCCCCTCTCTAAAATGTATTCCTATATTTCAAATGGTAGCAAAAGATGACAAATAGCTGGCAAAGGCAGCAATTCATTGGATCAATAGATAAACCACCCAAATTCCAGAAAAAGCCTTGAGAATGGCATTACTGAAAAACAAAGCACAGCCACCGAGGCAGCTCCTGCAGTCAATCATACCACACGTTTAAGGCAGTTCTGCTCCTCCTGGGTTCAGGGAAAGTTGACCAGAAAGAAAAAATCCCTGAAAGACATACAAAGGAGCAGCCTCTGCAAGCCCAGCGTTAGGGCTTGATTGGGGGTTAATCCAGATCAGTGCTAGTGTACCAGAGTTTTCTGGCTGGGCTCCTCCATTGCAGTTTTACAAGCAGTAAATTCAGAAATACGAAATAAATGTGGAGGCTGTGTAGCCCATAGCTCCCTATCTGACTCACGGATGGTGCAGTTCCCTGCTCCGTGGGATTTATCGTGTCTGGACCCAGCTGTCAGCAGAGACTGAATGTATATGGGAGACAGGCACAGGCCAGGAGAAGAGCCGCGTTCAGGACTGCGCCAGGCAAACCTCCCCCAGGCACCCCCCCGGGCTGGCTGTTGGGATGCTGGGCATGCTTTGTCCCAGTGCCCACTGGCAGCTAAATCACACCGAGCTCCCAGATTGATAACGGGATTGTTAAATCTGACCAAACAGTAACACTTTGTAATTCTGGCCAGACATGAGAGTAATACCCTTTGTTTCTCTGAGCCCTACTTGGAAAGAAGTCCTCCAAATCTACTTAGTTTGGCAAAGGTTTTTTCCCTACAAGAACGACTGTGGCCCCTCCTTGATGGTTTTCATCTTACACAAGAAAACTATGTGTAAACTGGAAACTGTCAAAAATCCTAACACTTCCAAACTTGCAAAGCAAATCAATACAATTATAAGTGGAAATTCCAGACTGATAAAAACTCTGGGAAGCCAAATATATTAAAGAAGTGGCTGCTTATAGCTCAGCATTGAAGCAGGAGATACAAGCCCACAGTATTTAAAATGTGTGATGAATTATCTACTGTCAGTCTCTGTAGTACAATCCGGATAAATCAATGATACTTTTAACGGGACACTGGTATGAAAGCAATATTGGGATTCAAATAAAGAAAAAAAATCAAGATGACAGTAGAAGATTAAATTTCCATTCATACTTCATTCATCAATGATTGGGATAGCTACCTGCACTCCAGTAGACTCCTGAGCTATTTATATACCAGAAAGCTGAAATAAGTGAACCCTTAGAAACACATAATTTGAAACCCTTATTCCTACAGAAAGGTTTTTGTTAAGGACAAGTCGTAAGATTTTCCAGAACTGGGATGTAAAGCTGTACATACACCTCAAGAGAATTCTAAAATGTTTTTTCAAGTGCAGGTAACAAATTATCTAAGGACAATGAGCTAAATGAGGGTGTTTTGAAGACGGTGGCGTTGCATCAGTTAGGAATTCAGCCCAATTTTATTATTTGGACACATGATAAATGATTTATTACTGTAGCCATTTGCTTAGGGGCTCAATTAATAAATATTTATGCAGCTGTTTCTGCTATATATGGTTTGTCAGCAGAACTTCAGTGGGTATGAATGACGTAATTTAAAACCAATATATATTTAATGGTATTTTCAAGGATAAATTAACCTGTGTAATGCAATGTATGATATTAATGTGATTCCACGATTTTTTACTGAGAGGCATCCAGACACATACATTTTATTGGAAGTACAAGAATTTGTTAATTAGATGGTTTAACTGCCTCAGATTAAAAAGCAGAATTATTACGCAAAAGCTTTGAAGAATGCATTCGTACTTTGTGATCTCTTAGGTGTACAATTTGAGACGGAAAATGTATATTTCTGAAAACCATATGCCATAAGCATCTTTATTTGTATTGCTTGGAAGTAACACGGTGTCATTTTATATTGAGGAGTGTGTTAGGAGACCTCAACCTGCATCTCTCTTGCAGGTGCAGCTCCCATCTCCAGGAGAGGTTCTCTTTTGAGAATAACACCCAAAAGGCAGTGTCCTGGGCTCTCTCTGAGGACGTCACTCTCTAGCAGAAAGAAGGACATGGCCTCTTCCATTCCAGTCAGCTAAGATGCTGGAAAGGACTTTGGTAAGAGCTGGAAAGGAACTGTACGCTGTTCCAAGCAGTCTGGTTTGTTTGTCATCCTTACCACCCGAATCAACCAAAGGAAGCTGTGAAGAGAAGAAGTGAAGCTCTCTTCCTGATGCAAATCTTATGCATCTTCTCCAAACACTATTTCTGCCCACCATCTGATTTTCCCCAGCTGAAATGCTGGAATCTTGCCTTAATGAGACACCGTGATTTTTTACCTAATTCACTGTCTCACTATAACACAGAGGTGCCTGTCTACAGACTGGATCCACACGGGATGATGCAGCTCCACGACCAGCAGTAACTGCAGGAGCTGTTGTGTGCACATGGCTTAGTCACTCCCACCAATATTTTAGCAGAACATGTGTTTCTGCATAGTGCTAAAATGCTTGTCATAGATTCCGTCACCGCTATTAGTCCTGGGGCTGCACCTTTTTTCCAGCATGGAGAGAATGATTTATGCATCTAATTTTGCTTGTAGGACTGAACCTAGAAGTAGGTGCACACATATTGACACTTCTTTACTGCTTCACATTCTCTGAATTAATTTCTTTTTTTTTTTTTTTTTTTTTTTTTTTTTAGGCAACCCTTTTTTTTTTTTTTAAGGCAAGCCGTCTGATCTCTATTAAGCTTTTGCTTCAGGAATGCCATTACAAAACTTCCCATAGCTGTTATTTATAAAGGACCCAGAAAACACTGGTTGTATTGACGGCTCTGCAGCAGCTGATGGCCAAGAGCCAGCCTTGCAGCTCCGCTCCAGGGCTGGGCACAGCTGCACGACTTGTGCAAACTGGGGCTACATTTGAAAGTCTGAAAACTCCTTTGCGCTGTTTGTATTTGTTTGACCGTATTTACTTGTTTCTGATTTGGCAATCAAGCATATAAATGTGTAGAAGTATGAACTATTGGAAGGCAATCTGTGTTAAACAAGGCAACATAATGATACCAGCCTCAGTGCAATACAGCAGCCAAACCAAACTTCTGTCATGGCATAGAAAGCTTCCTAGGTTTTTTTTCTTGAGAGGTATTGAAAAGTGGTTTAAAAGTGTACAGTGTGTATCCACACTGATGCTTTAGAAACTGTAACAGGCAAAGAGAAACTACCAGTGTAGGGGACGGGAAGGGAGGAACGGCGTTTCCACGGGGAAGGTTTGAGAGCAATCAGTGAGCTACAGCAACAATACTGTCTGCTGTAGCAAACCTCCACAAAACCCTGGTCTCCTCTAGCCGGCATTAAGGGTGCTGAGAAAAGGAAATGGGAACAGGTAAGAAAATCTTTTCCACTTTCTCAGACAAGGAACTGAGAAATATATTATTTTTAAACTACCATATGCCCTTCAGTATAAGCATGAAGGCATGCAATTATGGAGATACAGGTATATTATTTCAGCAGCTCTTAGCACTTTCGGAGCAAGGCACGTTTATCGCACTGCCTACTTTAGGCATCTAACCCAAATACGATCCAAATGATTGAAATTAGGAACCTGACTTTATTATAGAAACTCCTGATAAGTTGAAATGAGAGGACTGAGGTGCACTTTCTGAGTGAGGGTGCTATTGGCAACACCAAGAGCCTACACCACAGAAACCCAAGAGAATTTGGATGGAGCCATATCAGTGAGATACTAAATACACCTGATACCTGCCTCAGCAGTCTCCTGCCATCCATGCCAGAGCATGCCACCAGGTCTTCCCCAGCACTGGGATGCTGGTGGCTGTCACCACTCCTTCTTAGCCACGAATGGTTTTTCCATGTAGCAATACCCGGGAAAAGAAGGCAAGTGATAAGAGTAAATAGGAAACTTTGCAAAGGGTCATCAGCTGTTCCCAAAGGGTCCTACGTGAAAATCCTGAGAGTTAAGAAATTGTCTCCTTCAGGTGCTTCACTTGGTGTCTTTGGGGTTAAAAGGCTACTGATAAGAGTGAGAAAAGGAGTGAGCACCCTTCTCTGAGGATGGCAGGGAAGGTGGATGGAAAAGAAGACCCAGTTTGGCATATGCGTGCAACAAACGACAGGTTCCTGCCCGATCACTGTGTAATGATCAGAGCAACCACATCTCTAATGAACCTCATGCTCTCCTGATGATAAGCATCCCAGACGGAAAGAGACAGGCCGCTGGGGTTCAGTGACAATCAATTAATGTTTCATTAATTGACAGCTGCAAAAAGAAACAGCAAACATGAATTTTTCTATATATTTTTGCCTCAGATGAAGACTTAGAAAAATGTTCTGCATTTTCTGCTTCCAGTGGGAAGGTTCTTCATGATACTTTTGTGAGCTAGGCCTGGAGAATATTTAAGCTGTGCATTAATCCCTGCTCAAGCCCTGCTTCTTAATACAAGACATTCCCAGAAAGTAATGGTTGAGTGGAGAGCTGTGAGAATTGCAGCTACATATTAAATATACATATCTATATAAAAATAGTTAATTTTGCTTCTCCTCAGTCTCCTCACGTACTACTTTAGCTTCCTTAATGATGAAGTCTTTGGAGCAAGGAGTGCATAACAGCATTTTTCTGGAAAGCGCCTGGCAAACCCAGGAAGCAGCAACATCACAGCTCTGCCAGCCTGGCGCACCCCAGCACCATCTCCCCAGATGTTAGTGTGTGCTCTGCAGCAGCTGATCAGCATCTGGGTGGGACACCCAGACCGTCAACATCAGGGGAAACTGTAAAAACCTGGATCATATATCCCGAATGTGTATACATTTTAGCCATTCTTTCTCTTGATGGCTACACCCTATAAGAGTGGTGGAGACGCAAGGATGGAGCATTCAGACCTGACTGCAGGTCTCTGATCTGTTTGCCAGATTGGAAACTCTCTGCTGCCCAGCACAGTGCACTTTTTCCTTCACAAGGATAATTCTGGGCTAGACTGTTTTGTTTCCCTGTGTGCTGCTACAGAGCTACTCAGCCATGTACGTTTTCCTGTGTGGGTGGAGATAATCTCTGTGCCTTTGCCAGCACCTTCTTAACTCTTTTGAAGCTAAGGGTCACATACGAGTACTTTCTGTTGTTGTCAGCCTGTGCTTCAAAGTTATTTCTGACTTGCTTTGCAAATGGATTATTTTAACATACCTTATTATATAATCTAGTTGAAAGAACCTTCCTGCAAGTTTAGAAATCACAAAGTTAACTAATAAACCATGTGTTGTTTTTTCTCATGGGTTTATGAATGAATAAGGGTGGAAAGTGGACAGATTTTCACTTCAGATGTTAATTCTGCAACAATTTCATGTATTAGCCTTGTATGTGCAGACCTTTTGTTTGCCAGGTGAAAGAATGCACTGGGGTGCAGTAGAGAGGCAAATATAGACAATTTCTCGCTACCTTGACAAAGCTTGAGATCTCTAAAGGACTGTCACCCGGAAAGTTCAAAGCTCATATGCCAGGCCCTAAGTATCAGGCAACTAGCCCCCATTTCTTTGGAGAAGAAGTCATGGATTTTGATCTGTCTCGATATTTCCAAGACTTTCTTGTCCTTGTGTGTACATAGGGGAGAACTGCGGTATCCCCCACGTTTCTGGAATGTAGTCCCTGATGCAGAAGTTCTCATCCTACATTGTTTCTCCTTTCCATTCCCAGCCCGTACACCAGCCCTCCTCGGCACACCCATCCAGCCCCAGGTGCACTCCTCTGCCGACTCAGGGAGTCCATGAAACTTCAGACAGAGGGGAAAACAACGCGGGCTCCTTTATGCCACCTTCCCAGGTCTGGTGTTGCATGGAAAGACAAGAAGGAAGACAGATGAACGCAAACTGGCATGGATGGGGTCTTCCTACTGAATTCCCGTACCTGAGAGGTTAACCAAGTTACATCTCAGTAAGGACTGAGAGTAAGCGTGGCCTCCAGTATCCAGGCCAGCAGTATCATAAGGGATGTGTCATTGCCTAATAGTGTATGTTTTCAAAGGAAAGTGGAAAAGATTGAAATGTCTATGAGCTACAGAAAAACATTTTGACAACTTGAAGTGTATGTAATTTTCAACTTTTTAGCCTAGCAATTATTTCATTGTGGAGTTTAAAAAATATGTCACATCAAAGTTTTTCTTAAGTTTTTCCTCAACATTTCCATTTTTCAGCATCAGAAAAAGGGGAAAAACATTCTCCTGCCACCATCCCCTAATTTATTTTTCCAAACCTTCACATATCTACTTCTGCCTTATCTCTCCTTTCCCCACTTCCCTGCCTCTTGAGACAGAAATGCTGATCAGGCAGGGTTTGCCTTCTGGACTGAACTTTGTAGGGCTTTTCCCATTTAGGAGACCAGCTCCAGTCCCAGCAAAATGCTATGAGTTACAGGGAAAAAAAACAACCAACCAACAAATGTTGGCAAGACCACAAAATACAGAGTGTGTCTGTAGGAGGAATATATTCTCAAGGCTGGGGAAATACTGAATTTTCACAACATTGAAGCAGATAATCTGGAGGAGGATGGAATTTTTTCCCCAGCACTCCCTAGTACAAATAAACACCACTGAGAAAACAAACTTGTTTAGGTGAGAGAGGGTTGAATTAAACAGCGGTATCCATTTGTGGTCACCTAAAGCTGCTTCTATGCAGATCGCTTATCTTTGTTTACTGCTCTAAATTGCCTAAATGGTGTGAGCAATTCTGGGGATGGGTGTATGCTGTTTATGCCTTTGTTTGGGTTTGCTTGCCCTTGTCATATGGACAGGGATAAGATTCCTGGTCTGACTTTGAGATCTCCTTTTTCTTCCTTTCCAACGATTGTGAAGGATACTTAGAGTACATTAGAATTTTTAAGTCAGTAAATTACCCCTTCCCTGTCTTGGGTATACTCTTGAATTAGTGCTTTGTGTCTTATGTGCATGGCTAAAGAGAAGAAAAGGAATAGATTGTGAAGGCACCAGTAATTTGGGCACGTGGCCTTTTTACCACACATTATATTCCTGTGAGAAAGCAAGCAGCTATTTGGCTACCATCAAAAAAAGATCCCTGAGTAAAATCAAGCCCCAAATCCCTACTCCGTGAGGCCACATGATTTCACATGCTACCTTCAGAGTGTGATCAGACCACTAAGCGAAGGTGACTTTATTACGCAGGTATGTGCTGGATTTTCCTCGGGGCAAGGGTGGGATTCCCAGCGTGCTCCATGAGTCGGGGATTTGCACCCCACCTTCCCAGTTTCAAACTCTCCTCTGAGGAGAGCTCATCTGAAGAGGTGCTCTAGGTAGGCAGCAGTGATAGGGAAAGAGAATTACTATTTTTTTAAACCTCCATAACCAACGTGAAACATTTCTGTGTGCAGACTGACCCAAGAAGTGGGGGCTGTAAGAAAATTAATTACTTATAAGTTCTTCACGTGCCAGGAAGAGAAAAGAAGGTATAAATAAATAAATAACAAAGACACGGCCGGGAAAGAAATCCGTGATGCAATAGGAAGCTATCGCTCCAGAATTACGTGCTGCAAGATTATGTGCTGATCTGACTAAGAGAACTCGTGGTGTGCAGATCTACAGATCCATCTGCAAGTGGTGACAGCAATACTTCTGTTTCCCAAGGGTGAGCTAAGGCTAAATACATCCTTCTATGATAATTGCTACAGTATGCACATATACACCTAGCCCAAGTCAGTGTCCAAGAGGGCATGATCAAAAATGCACTGAAATTAGTGAAAAATTTTCCACTGTCTTTAATGGGCTTTGAATGGGATCTTAAAGTTATACTTTAATGAACAACCAAATAGCTTTATGTTTAAAACCAGGAAAACAACTAGTGCAGGGACACAATGAGTACTTTTAATGACATTAAAAGGCCATCAGACGGACAATTTTCAATCATAATTAAATCACTGTCCTCAAGTAGAGACTACATTGTTTAAAAACTAAAAAGTCTTAAGATGAAATATATCAATAAGCTGAAAAAAGCATGACTCACCCCTAGCTTTCCTCTTCTCATCCTCATTGCACAAAAGCTCTTAAAAATTGGTTTCAGTGTTTTTCTCCTCATTGTAACACTTGATCCCTTTGTCACTGCTAAATGCATCCTCTCAAGCCAAAAATTTGCTACAACTGTACTGATAAAAGAGGGCTGCAATTTAATTTGCCATACTCAAACAGGTCCTCAGGGAGTCTCAGGTACATCTCAGTCCTGGCCAGAGCCTTTCTACACTTTTGAAGTCCCCATTGTATAACTGATACCTGAACCAAAGACAGGCGCAGCCTTCAGCATTGCAGGAGCAAAGCTTTCCTCTGCGACCTTTCTGGGTATCTACAGAAATAAGTTGTTTTAAGGATATTATGTAGGGGTGAGGCAAAAAGGAACCATCACGACTCTGTCCCCTCGTCATTACGGTCTATTTAATAACACCACCACTGCAAATGCCCCAGTGCACAGGTGAGCTCAAAACAGAACTGAACCTTGCTAAGGCACAATATATTCACACTGGTGTGAAGCTATTTAGATGCCACAGCATGCTGTAACTTACAGGCTTAATCAAGCTTTGAATAGGGATGGTGAGCTTTTCTTTCTTCAGAAAGAATGGACAGAAAAATAGATGGTGAGAAAAGGAGGGCAAAAGCCATTGGGGAAATGAGATTGTAAGTAAGTCAAATCAAACCTATCCCTCTATTTACTATATTTTCTTTTTTATTATTATAATAGCAATCACAACTACTTTTTATAGGCCCCCTTTAAAAAATAGTTCATGAACTGCAGGGAGTCCTAGGTATTTAATTGCAATTTTTTAAATGTTGTAGTCAGATCAGAAAATATATGTTTCTAAAATCTTCTTTTAAACTCCACAATCCTGCATAAGTATTTACAATAAAAACTATAATAAAAGCTGTGTATTGGGGGTGGGGAATAGAAATTGAGAAGGGGAAACTTTTTCTTTATTTTAAGGGTATATTAATTACTATTCTCGGTTTAATTTTCTTTGCAGAACATTCACTTTGCCAGGACCATGTCTAATTTAGAACAGCATTTATCAAACATCCTTTGTAACCTTGAACATGCACGCTGGTTTTGAAGAGTACAACATCCTGGCTAGGGTGATCCTACTGGTTCTTCTGGATTCTCCTGAATGCTGCTGCTTTCTCCTTTTGACAGAGAGAGCTTGGGAAGTGCAGACTTGAGTCCAAAGCTTGGGAATGTTCTGAAAACAGGGGTTTGCATTCTGCTCATTTCTATTTCTTCTACATTTGGCTCTCCTTCACCTCTATGTATTCTGATGTGGAATCATCTATTATGGGGTTTTTGGAACAAACATTGGAAACCTGCTCCCAGTGCTCTATGGATCCATGCGTGATGGCCTCTTGGAAGCATCATGGAATGAAGCATGATGAAACAAAGGCTTTTTTGAGATTTCCATTTTTTGAAACCAGAATAGAAGTTGTTGGTTCCTTGCCATAGCCTTGTTGTGCCTCTTTCTGAATTTTCTCCTACTACCACATATCATCTTATATGTGGTTACATTTAAATTACTGGGGGGGGAATTAAACCAGTCTGAAGCGACCATTAAGGATACCAACAGATATCTCCTGTTTATCAAAACAATGTTTGAACAAAAGGGGAAACTAAGCTCTATTAAGCATAAAGGGTATGTTGGGCTTGTTTGTTAAGACTTGACCTAAAAAGAATGACTTGCTATTTGCTTTGCAGCGTGCTTTGGGATATTAATGACTGTTTGGCTAACAAGGATTTTATCCTTGGTATCTTTTTTGAAATTTAATTTAACTTAGAGCTCTGCTAGTGTGTAACTAATTAAAAAAGCTTCTGGAGCTGAAACTTAGCTCACTAGATGGGTAAAAGCATGTAGGACTGCTTAGTGTTCAAGTCCTGCTGTGGACTTGGCTGTGTCCTGATTCAGTAACCAGACTGATTACCAACAGATTACCAGCTATTTACCTCAGCAATGGCTTCTCTAGCACCTGGAGAATGACTCCAGCATCACAGTCCCTTCTTTTTTTGTGTGAGCTTCTTTAGATATTTAAGGTCTACCACTTAGAGAGACTTGAAAAATTTGTGCTTACATAAAATACATTTTTAAGACAACATCTAATGACAATATGTGCTGAAGATAAAGTTGCTGCTGCATTAAGGTAATGAAAAATATAAATACGTCTCCTCTTGTTTTGGTAAGACCGTGTGCTGGTATCCACATATGGGTACTGACAAGCAGCTCAGAATTCATCATGAGAAATGATGGGAGAGAAACAGTGAAAGAATCATTTTATAGCCTCTATTGCAACCTCAGAACCAAGACTTCTCCTTACTTCTGTGCAGGAACAATGACCGGTGAATAATTCCAGTTATGGATTACATCCATCAGTGATCCCATCTTTGCTATTTCTCTGGTTATGGAGCATGGGCCAGTATTTGGGCTCTGGCAATCCTAATTCTCAATGTTAATGAATGACTGCAGGAGAAAATAAGCCTGTGACAGAAATCTACACATAATGATTCCAAAACTTATCAGCACTTTTGAGGACTTAATTAATTATATGGTGAAAAATGCCCCGTGACCAACACCACCCACCCCCCCCAAGGCTGTGTAGGACATAATGAGTACATTACTTTCCTTCCTTGATTCTGCTGCTTTCTGCATTTTTCCCTGAGTCTTACATTCCTGCCTGCCACTGCCCACAAGTATATTTCTTTGCTGGCCAGTTTTAATCAGCAGAGGAGCTGTGTGCAGTGCACTCAATGAATATGCGCAGACTTGTGCATGTTTACCAGACTAACAACCTCCAGGATCCCGCTGGTTCTGAATTCCTAGCAGTGAGTAGCTGTTCCCAGCAGCATTATTTGGAGCCCCTTCGGGAATCCCAGCTCCACAAGGTGGCTCTCGATTCCTTCAAAAATACCACTGCGTTTGTGGATTAAACACATCCAAGAATGATCTTGAGAACGCTCTTCAGGGCACTACGGCCACACAAGGCTATAGTGGAACCCAAGATCCCCTTCAGTACACTGTGTATTTTTCTTTCAGTAAAGCTGGAAACTAGACAAAGTCTGACACTATTAAAGTATTACAATTTGGAGGAATGTTTCATGTTAGCTGCTCAATAAAATCCAAAGAAAGAGCAAATAAAGGCATTATACATGCCTGGAATGTGAAATGGGACATTCAAACACCCACTGCCTGCTCTGTTCCTTTGTGGCTGCTAAGATCACCTTCTCTCCTAGAAGTGTCCTTCCCCTACTCTGTATCTCTGTAGGATCAGGTTAACATAGTCACCAGGTACTGAGGGGTGCAACCTCTGCTAGCATGGACAGAGAGAGAGCAGCTTGGTGCTCCTCAGGAAAGAGATCCTGCCTTTGAAGGTGACAACCCACAATGAGGTCTTTACTTGACTCCAGCCAGGACTTCAGCATCCTCAGGCGGACCTCCCAAATCACTTCGTTGCTGACCACATGTTAGCACGGCTTCAGATCACATGAGAAGGTTGAACCCAAAGAGTTTACCTCCTAGAGCAGCTCATCTGAATGTGAGGCCCTCCCCTGTGGTCTGTGTCTCCAAACACCCCTGGTTAGATGACTGCAGATGATCACCAGCTCTCTGTGGCATGGAGAGTCACATGTGAAACTGGAGTGACACTGTGGCATCGCAACGTACCTCTGTGAGATGGGCTGGGCTTATGTGCAAAGCAGAAGCTGATGGTGCAAACCTCATACTCAGTGCATGAGTCTGGATAAGTCTGACCTCCCTCCTGGGTGCAGTCTTGCTGCTTTTGGTAGTCAAAAATTCAACTTCATGCTGCTCACATCCTAAGAACAGCTTAAGAAAACCTGAGTAAACTTTGGGAAAAGAAGTTATCTGCTTTCTGTTGTTTTGAATGTTTGAGGTCATATTTGTAGGTTTTCCACAGCAGGGCTAGAAATGTATTTAAAAAATAAAATTTGAGAGCTGTAGCTGTATAATAAACACTAACTATCACAAGGCAATGCTGGGTGTGTCTAAGCTGTAACATTAAATTCATTCTTCTTGTCACTTCCTTCAAAGCTCCACTGAGCTCAGCCCCTCCCTGGTTATCCTCCCCTGCCAAGCTTGCTGCAACCCCTACGCTTCGCCGCTGTTCCCACCTTTGTCCCTTCGCCTGCTGGCTTCTTGCACAACTGTCTCTCCATGCCTTTGCCTCCACCACACTTCTGCCTGGCACAGCTTTTCCCCTTGACCCTTTCTACAGTGTGGTCTCTTTTAAAGATCAGTTAGAGAGAAGCTGCCTGCTTCTTGTTTCCCTAATTTCCCTTTTGTTTTCTGTCTGTCTTTAAACACGAGTTCTTCCATGGAGACATGGTGCAAAAATCAAATTGTGGGTGCTAATAACTATGTATATTTTCTATAAACTTGAATCTGGTAGATCTGCCCTGTGTTCACCTGCGCAACCTTTGGAGCAGTTGAGGTTGCCTTTCTGCTCTAATTATTTGTAGTAGGTGTCTGACGATGGGTAAAGACTCTGGGGAGAATCTCTGCTAGAGAAGTTTGTATCCTGGAGCCAGCACAAGGGCATGCCAAGGGACATATCTTTCAGTCCAATATGTAGTTTTTACGTTTTCACATGTAGAAAGTCGGCAGTCAAGAGCCAGAAATGTGATATCAGCATTGGAACCCAGTTCATTAAAAATTCAAATCAATGGAAACAACAGGATGTATTATTTATCTAAGCCTTGAATCAATCTGACTACTATGCATAATGATCTTAATTAGAAAAGTGAGCCGAAGCAGGAAGACAGTCTGTCTCCTGGCTTTGAAATTATCATACCCCTATCAGTATGCTTGGGTAACTTGTAATTAGGGACAAAGGTTACACATGATTTTATATGCTGAAAAACTGGTTTTATACATGTCATTTCAAAAAATATTTAAGAAATAGATATAAGACTTGCTACCCCTATTATGCTTTGATTTTTTGCTACTAGATTACTAGTCTGCACTAATTAGTTGATGGTCTTGAGAAATACTGATAGAAGCTTTGCATTTATAGAGAGCCTGGATACTAATAAGTAACTAGTAGTATCAGTATTAGTCTTTCTACAACTTCCCTTCCAAAGTTTGGTCGCTTTTCATCTCTCTGTTTCACCTGCATGAAAAATGCAGCTCAGAAAAGCAGTGTGGGTTGTCCAAAAGCAGACAGTAAGTGCTTGCCTGTTCAAAAACTTTACTGGCACGTTACACCAGTATGCCCAGAATTACACCAGTATAGTTCCCCGTGCAGTCACCCACCCTTTTCTTCTTGTCATGCTTATCTTCAGCTGCTGCCACTGAATATGAAGTGTTCTGGTTTTGACAAATTGGCAGAGTCCTGTGATTACGCTTTAACATTTTTTTTGACCAGCTGTAATTAGAAAACAGAAGTCTTAACTCCGAGGTCCTGCCTCATCAAAGCAGTCACTTCCATGCTTAATTTAAACAAGTTCTTCCATTTTGTTAAATCCACTGAGCAGGCCCACTGCCTGCTCACAGTGTCGAGTCACACACAAGCACCGCTCTCAGCAGGAGCAATGCCTTATCTTCTGAACTGGAACAAAACTCTTCCTGTTTTATCACAGATACAGCTACCCTGATTTTTTTCAAGGTAGTATTTCATCTTAGAAATTCATTACAAAAAGATCAAACTCTTTCTGTCACATGAAATGGCCTTGCTTTCCCAGAACAGTATTTCCACAAACAAAAAATATGGAAATCACAAGTAGGATCTGTTTCATCAAAGTATTAGCTACATTTCTGTGAGGTTGACAATCACCTTTTTAACATGTCAGGAATTATATGCGTAATTCTCTTTAATGGGTGTTACAAATGTTCATCCCACACTGAAAAAAGATCACAGTTGGTATGAGTAATAACTTTTTTTCTTGAACATCAACAGTTCCCCTCTAGCTCTGTACATATCCTCCAACATCAATGTAACCACAGCTGTCAAGGCAGCCTCACCTCTTTCTATGTATATTTTAGCTTTAATTTTTTCCCATGCTTTCACTTAGTGGACCTTTTTTTTTTTTAAGGGGCCTAAACCTGTTCTCCAATTTTGTGGGCAAATTCATTGCAATAACAGATCTCAGTCTTTAGACATCTTTAAACATTATTATTAGCGTGCAAGAAATTAGAGACCTACATCAAGATCTGGAGGTTTGGGGTTTTTTTTTTAATTGAAAGCGAATTTCAAATCATAGTTTCCCTCATTCAAGGATCTCGAAGCTCTTACTTACATAGTTAAATGAGTTCTTGTGGCCTCCTTTTGTACAGGCAGTAGCAGTCCCCCTTCCAACAGCTTCGGCACAGCCTCAGCAGTCACCCGCTGACTGTAGCCGGCCAGGGCGATGCAAGGGCGAGGACGCAGGACCTCAGTGCAGAGGCATGGTGGTGGGCTGAGCCTGGAGGGGCACTTGGCCCCTCCAGTCCCCAGGACACTGTGGTGGGGAAGCACTCCATGTCCCCTCAGAGGTGAATCACCCAAGTCCCCTCAGAGGTGAAGCAACCATGTGCCCTCAGCAAAGCGCTCAATGTCCCCTCAGAGGTGAAGCACCCATGTACCCTCAGGGAAGTGCTCAATGTCCCCTCAGGGTTGAAGCAACCATGTCCCCTCAGAGGTGAAGCACCCATGTACCCTCAGTAAAGCGCTTAATGTCCTCTCAGAGGTGAAGCACTCATGTACCCTCAGTAAAGCGCTCCATGCCCACTCTAAAGTGAAGCACGCCATGCCACCTCAGTGAAATGCCCCATGTCCCCTCAGAAATGAAGCACTCCCATGTCCCTCAATTAAGTGCCCCACGTCCCCTCAAGAGATGAAGCAACCATGTCCCCTCAGTAAAGCACTCCATATCCCCTCAGGGAAGTGCTCAATGTCTCCTCAGAGGTGAAGCACTCATGTCCCCTCAGTGAAGCACTCCATGTCCGCTCAGTGAAGCACCCCCATGTCCCTCAGTTAAGCACCCCACCTCCCCTCAGAGGTGAAGCACCCCCATGTCCCTCAGTTAAGCGCCCCACGTCCCCTCAAGAGGTGAAGCACCCATGTCCCCTCAGTAAAGTACTCTGCGTCCCCTCAGAGGTAAAGCACCCCGTGCCACCTCAGCGGGGACGCGCCTACGACCCCTCAGAGGGGAAGGGCCCCGTGCCCCCTCGGGGCCTTGCTCTCCCCCCGGGGCCGTGCGGGCCCTCTGGCCACCGCGGTGGGCCTGTCGCCACCCCAAGCAGCGGCGGAGTGCAGAGGTCCCTCAGCGCCTCCCAGCCGCACCGCCAGCAGCTCTCCGGCGAGGGGAGATGGGCCGACGGGCGGG
>WAAD01021866.1:23092-39713 GCA_013389945.1 Fregata magnificens | reverse complement strand
GAGGGGCCGCGGGTGTGCCGCCAGCCGCCCCCCCGGGCCCGAAGGGAGCTGCCCGTCCCCGGCACGCTCGTGTGGCGTGCTTCTGAAAACCACTTTCTCTTAAATCTGTTGTTTTCCCTCTTTTCTCCTTCCTCCTCCGGTTTCTCCGGGAAGTCTCCCTTTTTCCCGGCGCGTCTCTTCACCGGCTTGTGCAGGCTTTCTTCCACTGCATATGTTTCTTCACAGTTCTGGAAATGTATTTTTACTTTCATCTCCTGCTGTCTGCTTTTTGTCTCTGCTTCTGTTTCTGATGGGTGGTTTTTTTCAAGCCGTGTCATGTGTGCTAGGTGTGGGTTATTATTCCCCTTGTTCTAATGTTCACATACACAAGAGCTGATGCTTGCCAGCTAAAATTATTTGTTCACAGTTATCTATGGCTGATAGCAAATGCTTTGATTACTTGTTATCAACCAGAGCTAACATAAAGGGCATAAATATTCTCCTCTATGAATAATCTCAAAAGCTGTGCAGTAGCCTAGTAATAGTGCCATTTGTTTTACTTGAACACATGTGAAACTCTATTTTTTCCTTCCTTTTAGAGAGATTTTAATGAACGCTGTGCCCAATGTTCAGAAGTGAACTGGGGTCTCACTGATGGAGGCAGATTTTATTGCAGATCTTGCCACAATGTTACAGAGGTAAAAAGCTAAGCTACTGGCCTTGGAAAAGGCTTATTTTGATTGTTTCTTGGTTTTGTATTAAGAAAATGTTAAGACTTCCTCCTTGGCATTAGGAGTTGAAGGCAGTATTGTGATTCTTCCTTTTTCATGCTTTGCTTGGCACTGTGTAAAACTAATGTTCCTTGAAATCACAAAATTTAAAATGACCCATTTTAAGATGCTGTGTTGCTGTAGCTGTAGTGCCAGCATGCTGTCTGGATGCCTTAGAGTTATTGCCTGGGTATTGCTGCACTTTAGTACAGTACCAGTGTAGGCAAACCCTGATGCACGTCACATGTATGTCCAGGATAGTAATCCTCTATTTTTGCAATTTCTGAATGAAAAGTTCAGAATGTTCTGTCTCCCTTTAGTTTAGGAAATTTAAACAAGTTCCTCCATTGTGTTTTATGGTGGGACAATCTATGCAAGTTAAGCCTGGCTTTTTTTCTTGCTAAGATATATTCCTGTTTTGCAGAGAACGAGAGAAGTTGTAAACAGTGATTTTATTTCTAATGCAAGAATCCAGACAATCTCCAAAGGTTTAAGAAAGCAGGAAAAAACTGGTATGTATGAGTTTCCCTCTGTATTTTGTATGAGTGGCTGTTCAGATAGGGTTCACCTAGCCTATTATGTCTTTGACAGTGGCCAAAAGCAGATAGCTAGGAAACACTGTAAGAAAAGGAATGAAATACACCCCCCAAATGCTGTCAGTACCTTAAGCGGTCACCTTTGGTGACTTCCTGAGCCACAGGTGACCTCTGTGAGCCTGGTGGTGTTTTTTTTGCATTGAACAGCACTATGTGTTACTTATTGCCACTTTGATTTGTGGAAGCTGAAGATACTGGTGGCATGCATTCAGATGTGGTGATCCCTTTGTTGCTTCCTTGTGATGGCTATCACAAAACCAGAAAAGTTGTCTGTCTTCATTCATAAGTGAGGTGTGATGGTGGTCCACCTCTTGGAGTGTCAGTCTGGCTTGCGTTACAGATATTTGGCCCTGTAACACACACAAACCTACATGGAAGAGATTTCCTGCAGTTACAATAGCTAAACCAATATTATATCTTTCATCCAGAGTCACTTCTATACTTCTTAATGATTCAGAAGAATAGTAGTCATTACGTATGATGGTATATGCCATAAAGATGTAATGGTGAGGCTGCTGCTGGAGCTATGTATGTATACTGTGATGGCTGGATAGATGTTTTACTGTTGTGGCCACTTTCAAAAAGCAAAAGTGCATTACAATGCTAAACGAAGCATGGGGTTATCTTTGTCTCTGATACGCTGACCTATCTTCGCTCTACTGCAGTGGCAGTGGATTACTACATTCCTTTGAAAAGAACAATTGTGGGGAAGTGAAGGGAGGAGTGAAAAGGGGAACAACCTTAACACCTCCACTTGTCTTTATCCTGTATTGCTCCTAAAGTCCTTAGCTTCATGCAGTCCCTTCTGTGAGTGCAGTTACATTGTACTATGGCAGCTTATTTTCATGCATTTATAGGAGTAAGCTGTGTCTGTGGTTAACGGTTAAAGCCAACATCGTTAAAGCAGGGCAGAAGCTTTGGGCAGATAACTTCTAAGATGGTGAGATGCGAGGTGTGATTGGAAGGAAAAATAATGAAGAGCAGGTGTGGAGGGAATGAAAAGGAAGTTGAGAAATGCAGAGAAAATTTCTAAGACCAAAAGCCTGTAGAAAAGGAGTTGTAAATATAGAGAGGTAAGGGTGAAAAGTAAATGTAACACAGTCTGAGGGAATAATGAATAGATTGGAGAAGGCCCATTCCTTACGAAATTCATGTTGTGCTGAGATTTGCTAGAAGCTCTGAATATCTGAGAAAGTTTCTTTCATTTAAATGTGTATGATTCTGTGGGAGAGAATGGTGAAGAACGTGGTGATATTGGTTGTTTTTTGCCTGACTCACCACCGTAATGTGTTCCGGTTTCTGTGCCGGGGATGGGAAAGAAATGATCGTATTTCATTTTTTTAATGATGGGTTCTCAGTTATTTTAAAACTGGTCGCTTAACAACTCTCCACTCGATTGCCACACTAGAAATTATAGTGAAATATATTATTCTTGGGAAATGTGTGGAGAACAGTGCTTGTTCACTAGCTTTTCTTCTTGATTAAGACTGTGAATAAATGGAAGTTAATGTAGTATTTGGTGTAGCTGGTCTATGCTCTAGGATCTGAAATTATTTAATAGAGAGACATGTCTCTGTCCTGATACCAAGAGAACAGAACATTAAGTGGAAATAAGTGTGCATAAGGTTAAAAGAAAACCAAAATAGTACAAACAAAAAAACCATACTTTTTTTTTTTTTTTAAACTTAGATGGAGGCTGTGAATGGTATGTTTGTGAAGGCTTTCAGCTTGTGCTCAAGAAACAAGCTGAAGCTTTGGAAGCATTAGGAGTATGTCCACAAATGAAGGTATGTAGATGTCAGTGTGAGTTCTACACACTGTGAGTGTGTAACGGGGTGCTATAAAAAGATTGTAATTTTTAAAGTGAATTGAACAACTCCCTATTTAAAAACATTGAGCATATGAAACCAAACAGTTCCTCTGGTAATTTTAAAACATAGTTTATCAATCACAGTTAATACAATTAGAGCTGCAACATTATTCAGATTCCTGGGTTAGAAATTACACTCTGTTCTCTCAGCAATTAATGATCTTGTAAACTTTGCACTGATCACTGTGCATTTGTATTTATCAGGATGAAATTCTGTGCAATTTTTGGAGGCGTTATCTTCAGAAGAGCAAACAGGCATATTGCAACAGACCAGCTGGGGAAACTGTCAAAGCATTATCAGTAAGTGAAAAGCTCAAATCCCATGAGATGTTGGGTATCTTTTTAAAAAGCAACAACAGAAACCTTCTTTGTTCAAGCTACAAACCTAGCCTGTATTAATGTCACTTCAGTATGAAGGATGTCTTCTAAACAGGGTTCCACATGTCCATTTTGTTGTTTGGGGTTTTTTCTCATTTTGAGAGACAAATACTTCTCTGAGTATGGAAAACTGCTTGTTTAAAAATATTGCTTTGTCTTGGCATAGATAGTAGATAGAGCAGAAATTACAATACAAAATGCATCATCAACTATCATCCTTCCCTGCCTGCTCTCTTGAAGTTACTTATTTCATCAAGCTTTCATTCTATGTATTGCCAACTTTCTTGTCATTGTAGCAGATTGAAATGTAATGTAATTACTAGAAATCTTTTTGTCTTGAGAAATCCTTTTAAACTACGTTTTTTGCAGAGTTTCTTTACATACTGGTCATTCATAGAGAAAGTAAAAATGTGAACAGTTTGGGTTTAAACTTCATTTGCTGTTGATCTTGCATCTATCGTGCTTTATTTGGTTTCTTCAGATTGAAACAGTAACTAACGCTAGATAATACAATGACTTATTTCTGAAAAACAGGTATGTGATAGCAGTACTGATGTGGACAGTGAACCAGAGACACCTAGCCTTCTTCACTTGTTGTCTCTCTCTGAAAGTGAGGGCGATCTACAAACTGATTGCAGCTTTGCCTCATCAACTAGCAAGGTCTCAGGTAGGAACAGTGAACTGAACTATCTGGAAACCATTTTTGTATAGTTTTTTTAAATATAAATAAATATCTATAAAGTGTATTCATGTACAATGAATTGAGGAACTGGTTGGAAAGTGTAAAGTTTTCAGTCCTGTTTGCCACTAGAGTACTTTATATTCTATGAGAAATAGAAGACTTTCTCCTCCAAATACCATCCAAAGAGATGAAAGTTAAACAGGTCCTGGAAATACAATGGGAAATGCAGGAAGAAGTTCTATTTTATAACAAATTTGCTCCATGCCTCCTGCTTGCAGTGGGAAAAAATTGCTATTATATCTGCAAAGGTAGATGTTCACAAACACAGCAGCTTTAAAGAATAAGCACTTGTTTAGCTAATAGCAGACCTGTCGGTCGTGACTTAGATGTTAAAAAACAGGAGTTTGTTCTTTTGGGCGGGGGTGTGTGTGTGTGTGTGTGTTCTATCCTGTAGATATATTTAGCTTTCTGGTTTTTTTCATGACAGTATTTTTGGTACTTCTGTATCTTTTGTCTCTGCATTCTTTTTACTACTTTCCCTATAACCCCGTCTATAAAAAAATCTTTTAGCATTCCATCAGTTTCTCCTTTCTGTTCGCAATATCAACTTGAAAATATTTATAGAATGCTAAACATTTTAATTAAAATGTTATAAGAAATTAGGGTGTTTGGTGCTACTGGGCAAGTATAATGCCAGACAATGCTGCAATGTCTGATATTGGAAATACATTTCGAGGCACGTTTGAAAGCTTTTGCTTGCGTCTTAAACTTCTGATGGTTTTTCTTTTTTGCTTTATTCTTTCCTTGCCTTTTCCTTCTTTGTCTGTTCCAGTGTTTCTTTTTTCCCCTGTTATGTACTGTCCTCTTTATGTCCCATTTCTGTTTTTCTATGGTATTGCCTGTCTACCCTCAGAAGAATGCAATCTTATTCTTTCATGTTTTTCTCTTTATTTCGTAAAGTCCAGGAATGGTAATAGAATGAGAAACTTGATCTGCAGCGATTAAAAAAATTAAGACATTTTTAAAAATCCAAACAGAATTAGAGAGGGGGGAAAGGTGCAAAAATGATGACACAAATTTTTGTGAATATAATGCGAGTACCTTTCATCCTTATATATTAAAATGACAAAATTTTCAGGTAGAGTCACTGTATGTTTGTACATGTAGCAGATCTTAGGTGTTACACAAATATATTTTATAGGAAAAGGAAATAATTGAGTGAAAAATTTCTAGTGAAAATAGTCCATTGAATTTTCTTCCCCTTTTTGATGTCTAAAGGAACTCCTTTCTTCCTTGGTATTTGTGCCTTTTATAGTTATGTTTCTTAGAGTTTTAGAACAGTCTTAAGATAGGCCATAATTTAATGTGTTCTTGGTCTGTTGTTTCAGAAATTGGATTCAGCTTTAAGTAGTCATACCGATTTCACTAAGAGCACTTGAAATGTATTAGGAGTTCAGCGACGCTAAAAGTACATTTTGATGAAATCAAACAAACATAGGAATTGTTTTGTGTATTGAAATTTGAGACAAGTAATACTAGATGTGTTCTAGTTGATTATAAATTGTTGTGAAGATTCATAGGTTTCCTTTTCTGTGCTGTTTCTACTGAGCTGTTATTGCTAGACTGGAAACCTCAATACCCTTTTTTTCTTAAGAAGCTTGTCCAATGTGCAAGCATTTTTTTTTTCTTATTTTTGTGTAGGGATAATAGCAAATTCCACTGAGTATAGCACTGAGATGTCGCTAGAGAAGCCTATTAAGCTCTTAAATTATTATATGTGTGTAACTGTGTGTTGTCGTGCCTTGCATAAGCTGGAAGAAATAAAAGGAAATCGTGCGCCATCATTAAGGCCACAAATATAATAAGGATTATTTTAAGTTGAGTTGAATGTGAAATTAGTAATGAAGCTTCGGTCGTGAAGCTGTCTTTAAGCACAAGTATCCATGTAAAATATGAAACTGTTGACTAAAAGGATTAAGTGATGTTCCTGCTTTTGTTCACTGATGCACCTATACATGATAGACCTCGTAGGATGCTCTCATCCAGCCCTTGTCTTAGTCTGTACGAGGTGTGAGGTGTACGTTTGAGCCGGTTCTTTTAACCTGTTGCTGTGTCCCTAGTGCTGCTGGCTGCCATTTGAGGAGCCGGTAGGTGGCATCAAAGACCAGATCTGGCTCAGGAACACACTATTTGCAGTGTCTGTCTTCATATTGCGTGTCAGCGGGCACTGGACCTCTACCGCTGACTGCTGTCACCTTACCGGCTTGGCTATCACCTGCCAGCATAACCACGGAGCTGCCAAGCTCTCTGAAGTTTTCAACTGTTTTTTGCAGGCTGCTTGCCACGGCCCTGCAGCTCCCAGCTGGGGAGCTGTGGATCCAGCCCTCGCTGTTCCTTTCTGAACAGGTGAACAGTCTGGAGAAACACAGTGAGAAAATCTCTACAGAATCGATGCTGCTATTTTGTGCTGGTGTGCTTTAAATAAAAAAGCTTTTCATTTGTCCTAGCTGGGACATGATGTAGGGAAGAGAGGCTTTTCTTTTTCTCTTCCTGCTTCCCTGAACTCCCAGGTTTCACTGCTGAAAAGGTTCCTAACTCATAAATCATTCCTCTAAATTAAATTTCTCATTGCTGCTTCTCTTAGTTTTCAGTGATTCATCTCAGTAAGGAAGTAAGGAGGTTTGGTTGTATGTTATTGGTTGTTTTTTTTCCCCGCCACCTTCTTTACCATTTGCTATATTTTTGTTCTAAAGGTGTTTTCTTTTTCACTGAATGTAGATATGTTTTTTTTAAAAGAATACTTACATTTCCACAGTTAGAGATCATACGGTAGATGGATACATACCTTAACCTCAGTAAAATTTCTGCAATGTAAATCATGTTCTCATTAAAGTCCTGACTGTGCTGAAGTTTAAAACTCTGTGTTTTAATCCCCAACTCCGAGGCATTGATTTAAGCACATCAAATTTTCCCTTGTTTCCCCTCTGTTCCCTTATCTCTCAACTGGAAAATAGTATTTCCAGCTCATAACTATGGTTAGTTATATGTTGTATAGGAGTTAATGTGCTTCTAGAACTCCAGGTTTAAGTGTAGTTCCCAACAAAAGGTCTGTTTTGATGGGTACCAGAGTGAGTTTTGGCTCTTCATATGATCCAGTCAAGTGAAGTAGCAGTTTATGAAATAGGTTGTCATCATCTCATGTCACGGTAGATGAATAAATTAGAGTTAAAGCTGTTTAGTAGAAAAGTACACAAACTACGAAACTACTCAATGATTTCAAGATGTTACTAGTTGCTGAACAAGGGTCCTTGTATGTTCCTTTATCTCGTTTTCTGTATACCATGGATTGTGTGTATATCATATCAATTACTTTTTTTTCTTTTCTATTTTTAATATAAACCCAAGAAAGCACCTCTGTGTGCTCTGGATCGGTAGATGGTAGCTTGTATTTAATGAAGAACCAAAAGGAGAAACTGAGGATGACGATGCCAATGACCCTTTCATTTTGTTACATGGCATTACTGTGGTTGAGAGAACCAATGACGTTATCTGATCTCTTAAGGTATGAATAGTCTCTAGTGAAATATTTGTTGCTTTTATAAATAATAATTTTTTAAAAAGTTGGATCTGTGCTATTGCCCTCTTACTAATTTGCTCAGTAATAGTGAGAAGTTCTCTGTATTTAGTTGTTGTATCTTTGATGTAACAATTTGTGCTGCTGCTTTTGGAGAACATTCTCCTCTGTTGCTTGCAATGAATCTCAAAAGACCTGTAAGGGAGAAGATTATGGAGCTAAAGAAAGTTTTATCCTTCTCCTTCAAAATTTCTTAAGATTCACTGGAGGTGTGTATGGTCACACTTTTGCTATTTTTGCTGTTGTCAGCATGCCAGAATTAAATGAGTAAACATTCTCCAGGAGTTACATCAGTGTCGTCATACAAACAATACCAGCAGTATATAGTGATCTGAGAGGTAGCTAAGTAGCTTCACGCCATGGAGTTGGACACAGAAATTAATATAGGATGTCCTTTTTTTTGTCTTCAGATCTTTGTATCTGTAATTATCAGAGTTCAGAATAATACAGCTTATAGTAGAAATAAAATATTCTAATAATAGGGCTTGATGCTAAATGGAGACCATCAGACTATTGCTGACAATGCAGTCCCCTTCTCCCCCCTACAACAAGGCTATGAACACATTCCTTATTTACTTAAGGAATGAAAAATAATTCAACTTTTCTTGTTAGCAATAAATATTTTAAATCGGGCCCAAATAGTTCAAATTCAGGAATTCTTAGATTTTCCTTGGAAGACCTTTTGTATACTCATACTACTTTTTAACAAGTGTTGAAATACTGGGTATTTCTAAAAAGATGGGGGAAAAATGTTACTTTGCTGAAATTTAAGGAACAGAAGGACTCAAGTAACTGTACATTGGCAATTCAAATTGCAAACTTGGACAAAATAAAGGAAAAACTGATTCAAAATTCAGTTGATACGGTAGATTTCAGTTCTTTAATTTTTATTTTTCAAATATATAACCTGTGAGGTAAAAGGCAAGGCAATAAGTACATCATCCCCCACCTATGGTGCATATAACTAGTATTGCTGCTGAAAGTGTGATGAATGCAAGGGAAGTTTACCGCAGAGCCTGATCTTCCATCATGGGTTCTTTCCCTCCGGAGTGCCAACTTCCACCTGCAGTCTTCTAGCTTTGTACCAGCTTTCCATGAAGGATGGGTATTGAAGAATCCGCTTTTGCAAGTACTTTTAAAAAAGGGGAGGTTTGTATGTCTCAAAGTACAGTAGTTAATACTAGCTAATTTATTTCTGTGCAAAACAATGTTTAACCCTTTGATTTAACTTTAGGGGAAAGCAGCTGTTGCCTTCATGGATCAGAATTGCACAAACCATTGCATATTTGCATAACTGGATATGCTGTTGTTGCATAAAAGATGCTTGTAAAATGTTCAGCAAAATGCTATGGTATTCAGAAATCAATACAGGAGTATTTGAGTGGATTAAGAAACAGTAGAACTCAAAAGTCGTTTTCTATAACAAGATTTATTATTGACTAGTATCTTCCTAAGGAAATTCTGTAGGAATCGGAACTGCTGTAGTGCACTCTGTATTTTTGTCAATGATCAGAAAATAAATGTATAAATCCTGTCTGATAATGTTTGTATATGGCAAAAATCCAAGTAGTAAATTACAGTTACTAGGACGGAGCAAATGGTTCACAGTAAAGAATTCTTGCTTAGCCCATCCTGTTTGGAGAGAAAAATGAATAATTAAGTGAATAATTAAATATCTATTCTTGGGTTACTGTATCTTGGAAACTGTTTCTGGAAAGCATGTGGGGTCATACAAGGCAAATACATCCTCACAAGTTCCTGTCTTAGTATGATGGTGTGGTTTTAAAAAAAACAAACTGTCAAAGTCAACTGCTAAGAGAAAAGGTAGATTGTGGTGTTTGCATATTAATGGTATATTGTTTTATTTGGCACTTTCACAATTGGGACTGCAGAAAAGAACCATGAAAATTATTCAGAACTTGGAGAACATCCTTTGTACTGAGATCCTTAAGAGCTGAGCACATTTGCTTGAATGGATTTAGAGGAAACATGAAAACAGCAAAAAAAGCTGGAAAAGGAGAGAAAAAAAAATCAAGTACCAAATATAGCACAGAAAGGCATAATCAGAAACTAATAATTGGAAGTTGAAATAAGATGATTTGAATGAGAAGATATAATTTAATTAGATACAATTTATGGGTTTAATACTTTTAACAGTGGCTAAATCAAAATGATTCAGTGACTTTAAATGCACTGAACATATGAACTGAATTAAATGCAGAAAGTGATGTTTAAAAGAATGTCATTTGTATTGCAAACTTTTACAATGATACGATAGTTATATAAGACCATAATTACATTATCATGCTTACCTCCCTACCCTTAAGGTCTTTGCCTTTCACAAGTTTGATGAAGAAGGGGAAAGAATTTTAAATTGCATGAACTACCATAAAACTCTTGTTTTCTAACTTCTGAATATTTAAGTTTAAAAAAAATCAGACAATGTTAACATTTTTGCATGCATTAAGATACACAGATCAAAATAGTGACAGAACAGAGATGAAAACTATGCAGAGAAAACATTAACTATTCAGCATTACCCTTTAAATCTTTATAGGCAAATTGTTTTATTTAAACCACCTGAATTACAGTTGTACTTAAAGTTCTGCCTTGTTTTTTCCTCAGTTTGGTTTTCTTCCTGCCCTGAAAACAGCTGACTACTGCTCCTCCTTTGTGATACATGCTTAGGCACCATGGTAGGGCAATCTGCCAGTTTTTAAAGGATTTACAACACCAAAAATATACTTCTCCTTGCTACTTGCCACACTTAGCAGAAAACCACTACAATTACCTCCTCTCACAGGGACATTTTGGTTTAAAAATAACGTTTTTATCTTCTACTTGGGTCTATGCAACACCTTAAATCCTTTTCCCTTGTGAATAGTCTCACAGTACTCCATATGCTGTGTATTATTTATTTAAATAATAAAATTGTTGGCTTGTGGAAAAGGTTTCAAGATGCTAGACTTCAAGATTCTGAGAACTAGTGCCTTTCCAATGAGGTTATACCTAGCTGTGCTGGCAAGACTAAACTTGTCATCGGTTTGTGGCATTACTGTGTGGCTTTAAGAGATGCATCATTTCCTCGTAGCATGCAGAGGACCTGGGATTTTTTTCATACTTGGACCTTACTAATGTATGCTGCTGCTGTAATTAAAAGAACATGGACTGTGTATTGTATCTGCCAGTCAAGTTTTCAAGCACTTCACTGATACAGCGTAGTCTTACAAGTGTTTTGATCATCTGTTAAATGAAGGGTTTGGAAGAAAGCAGAAGAAACTGTTCTGAAGTGCTATTCCAAATTTGGGCTTTTGGAGTAAGTGTTAAAAGCCTGAATCATCAGCACATTGTATTCATAACAGGGCATTTACGCTGTTTCATGTATTTTTAGAATGTAAAAACAACTCTTAACCTGAGAGAGAAGACCATTGTTTTGCACGGAGACAGTAATTTCAAGCTAGGAAAGATGTCATTATTTTTTAAACAGTTGCAAAGCTTTGACTTGGTACAGCCAAGTTAGTGGAAATTTCTTTTTTGTTTGTTTGGGGTTTTTTGTTTTGTTTTTAAAAACAAAAACATTTTGATGGACATTGCTTGTCTCTTGCAGTGTAAGGATGTGGTTCCAGCATCAGTTTAAGCTGATCTGAGTTTCTGTTGCTGTGGTCCTGCATAAGCATTCCTGCTCTTTTTCTTGCCCTGGGTGCTAGCATTCATCCGGTTTTTATGGTATATTAGTTGAAAGAAGTAGATCTGCAGAAAACTAATTTTGCAAAAGAAAGCTTCACCGGACATTTTAGTGCAGGTTAATTTGCTTCACCAGAGTCCCTTTCCACCTTGTGCTGGCAATAATGTTCCTGCAGTCAGCTGAGTCTGGAAATCTGTCTGGTTGAAATCAAACCCTGGAAAACAAAAGACTAGTTCTCAATCTAATTCTCTGTCTGAGAAGTCACACAAGTGCTTTTGTCAGCAGGGAGGAGCGTGTGGTGGAGGACTGAAGGGAGGGTGGGATTTCCCATTTCAGAAGCAGCAAGCTGTTAGGGTGGTTTGGCTGCAATCACCACTACACCACACCCGAAGGAAGGTCTTGATTGTTTGTCCTCTTCCAGCTGTTACTTTGCTGGCTCAGGAGGTTGCTGCTCTCGGTGTCTTGGTACCAGCTCTTCAGATCTGACAGCTAATTGTGTGATTGTGCCTTAACACGTGTCAGCCAAGGCTTATCATCAGCTGAGCCAGTAATGGGTTACTGTTGCTGAAAGAGGAAGGTCTTGCTTCCCTTTCTTCTCTCCACCTGCCTGTGTGATGCATCCCCTTCTCTCTGCCAACTCTCACACTTGTTGGAGCCATCTGTGAGCCTCCTCAGTTCATTAGATGATGGGAAACAAAACCTTCTTTCTTACCATAGGGTAATGGGTAGTCTTCTGCTGTTGTTGTGAGTTACATTTGTGGAAGAGGATTATGAGCAACAGGAGCACACAGCCAGACCGGGAGGAGGGAAGTACAGCTAGTTCTGTTGAGCTTTAGGTTGGCTCAATCCATTTTGTGAAATCCCTCAAGTTTAAGTTCTTCGATTTAGTGCAGCTGACCTTGACTAAAATGAGCTAAGGAGCTGTTGTGCAAACTGCTCAGCAGAGCAAGCGGGATGGCAAGGACAAGCAACTGGTGCTGTGTTTGGATGATAACCTCACCAAGTGTGTGGGCCAGTGCACATCTCCATTGGGGGTGGGGAAATGTTATTTATGCTGGTTGAGAAAAGCTATTGAAATTTCATTAGCAAAATGTGCATCACACAATTTGATTAGAAAGGATTGTGCAGCGACTTTTACCTCTTCACCTAAGAGACTAATACGCAGAGCTTCAGAATAAAAAGTATTGGGCAATGTGACTTTTCAGATTACTGTTATCTTTCAGAAATCATTATAAATGATGGGTTAATTCTAACTGAGAAAGTTTTGATTAAGAAATGCACTTTTCATTTTCATCCTGGTTTGAATTCAATTTTTTAATTAAACTGAAAATTCAGTTAAGAATGTTTAAAAAAAAAATAGGATGTAATTGTAAACTTTGCAGTAACTAGCCTTTAAATAGAATTTTAGCCAACTTCAGTAGATATACACTACCTAACATGCAACAACTGGTGATTAGGGCACTGGACTGGGAGAGGGAAGGTGAGCTTGTGAATTGCCGTAGGCTCAGGAGGGAGGTGAATCCTCCTCAACAGTGGCTGCTCTGTCTGTGAAGACATTGTTCTGCGTTATTTTAGTTCGTTCGTTCTTTTTTTTTTTCCCCCCTCCAGACACATTTTGAATGAAAGTGGCAGATTGCTGTGCTTTATGAGGAACTCAGTATTTCAGCTTGTGGGATTGGATCCAGCTAGCAATTGAAGTGTTTACATACTGCCCCGCATTGGGAGCAGATGCAGAGCCCAGCCTTACAAGCACTGTAGGAACCCAGGAGGGACTTGCAGAGTTCGTAGACCAAGAAGTTACTAATCTACGTAGCAGGATCAGAGAGATACAGTGCAGATAACACAGCTGGCAGGAGAGAATTATTTTCAAATCTCTAATATTATTTAAAGAACAGGGTCTTCTCTGTTTGAAATGTTAACTTATTCCTGTTTAATGTACTCTTTTAACAAAATTGTTTTGGAGAAGAGGAGACAGGAAGGCAGTTCTAGCTTAGTGGTATGGGAGACCACTAATATGCTTTAATCTGGAATGAGAGTAATGTCTGTTCCCTTGTGAGGATCCATGCTTGCTCAGTGCTTGCTTTGCCTGGTGTGGATGTCAGCTAAGATGCTAGATAAGAGCACGGCTTTGGTGTGGTGGTGCCTTTTTATTGGTAGCTGTTCTTAAGTCCCACCTTATATACATATATATATACACATATATATATATATGAAAAAGTCAAGAAAAATCCCAAATAATACTGTCAACCACTTACCAAAGCCAGTTTTTAACAAAAAATGCACTATTTGGGTGCGAATAAAAAATAAATTACTTTGTATTTATTAGTATACAAAATAATTTCTATTCATACCTGAATAATACTTTTTTTAAAAAAAAATCAGAATACGAATGTAATTAATAGGGTGTCAGTTCTGTGTATCTGCTCATCATTCTGTGACTTTCTTCCTTACCACATCACCTGACTCAAACTCCTCCAGCAGAAAGTGTGTGTTTTAAAAGTAAAATTTACTTAAAGCTTTAGAATTTTGGAAAAAAAATTCCACACCATTCAAAGGAGGCTTAAAGCAGTTTCAGAAATGCAGTAGCTGAAGAATGTGCAGAACAAACTCCATATAAGTGTGTTGATTGTAAGCTTACTGCCGTAACATTATTATTTGTCAATCATATCTGAGCTTGCACTTAAAGGCCTGTTAAATGATTGAACTGGTTTTTGTCATATGGAGCATTTAGGGGGGTGTAACTTCAGACAGAATTGCTTAGGCAGTATAATACTGATGTTATTTCAAATCAGAAGTTGATTTGTATATTAATTTTAGAATAAACATATGCATTTGTCATACTAAATACTATTTTGATTTTGTCTTCACTTTTTTTAATGCAGGTTTGTTGTTGAAGGTCATATTCCATATTTGAATGTTTTTCAGCATTTTCCGGAGAAGATGAAATTATGTGGACTTGATCTTAAGATCTTTTGTGTAGAGGTAATTTTTTTCTTAAAGGGAAAGATTAAAAAAACCAACCAAAACCTAGTTATCTTGTGGTATTTTAATTTTTTTGGTCACTGTACTAATAAATTGATTAAATCTATTCTTATGTTGTAGAGTTCATGTTTCGCATTATTGGAGCCTGTGCAGAAACCAGTGCACTCTGTGACTTGGAGTGCTTTAATCTTTAACCAGTCTTATTAAGCTGATTACCTAAGTAAAAATGAAACCAATAAGTACTTGTGAAGAAAAAGGTATACAGAACTGCTTTTGGAACACTCCGAAGTAGGATTTGGCTTCACGTCTAAGGGCAATATATTATCCTTTTTGGTGCTTATTTAAAATATCTCTTGAATTTGTTTGTAATTCCATGTTCTTTTCATAAAATATGGTTTAGATGCTATCTCTTGTTCTGTTTCTTGCTGTACTGGTTGAAATATATCAAACCTAAAATCTACATAAGGGGTTACCGCCCTTCTAGATGCTGAATAGTGATGGACAGTCTTGAGTAAAATGTAAATTTCCCTTATTTAAGGTTATTATGTATTGTGGTAACGATTGCCCACTGGTGTTTATGTTGCAGAAAAAAAGTTTATTATGGATTTTTGAAGTGTGCAAATAAAATCTTAGCTTTTAAGAGCAGAAAGCAGCAATTCTGCTAACAGGAAAAGCTAGGGTTTGGTCTGCTATAAGGTGTGTGTAGCCTAAGCCCTCAGTGATGCTGTTGCAAGTAATGCTACCATTCTCCAATATGTAGCTTATATTCAGCAGGTCGTGAGTTGCTCAGAAGCTGATCTGTAGCATTTTTGTAATACCACTGCTATCCTATTTGGATAAATAATAATTATGACCTCAACTTTTAAAAATCGGGAGATAAATTTAATATAAAACCTCCTGATTTCTTTTTCTGTCTTAGATCTTTCCTTAATAGAAATGATACATCAGGTTGAAATGTGGGTGTAAACTTTTTTTTTAAAAAACTCTTTTAATTCTCAGTCTCTCTGTCCTTCTTTGCCTCCATCCTTTGGAGGTGTTTTTGTCTCTCAAAAATGGTTACATCGAACTTGTATTCTGGCCTGACTAAATAAAATACCCTCCCCCCAATCCTACAAATCACACGGATAAAATTGTCGTATGAATTGCAGCCATAAAACTTGTATGATGCCTCGAAGTGGGAGATCTGGTTTGCAGAGAGGAGATGACAATTGCCCTCGGAGGATCCTACTGCTTTCTTTTGGGATAGAGCTGTTTCTGGCATGCAGGATGATCTGATGCCAGTCCTGAAGGTGATTTCATCAGTCCCTATTAGCTTGCTTTCTCCCAGAGCCGTCGGTTTGGCTTATTCTACTGTCCCCCCATAAGTACACTTCCACTGTGGATTGTAGCATGTCCTGATGCGGGAGCAGGACTTCACAACTTGAGAGCCACAAGCTGGTCAATTTAATCTCATTCTACCTTTTATATAAAAGAGGAAGTCTAGCCACTTCATCCTCTGTCTTAAACACGTATATAGCATGTATGTACTTTCCTTTTTTCACAAACCAGGAAAAAAAACTCAAATTTTTTTTTTTTTTTTTTTTTTAATATTGCTTGTGATGAGTCTGTATCTAGTGTGGTCTGCTATTTAGCTTGCAGGAAATTGTTGATCTAAAAGCTGAATTTGCGGAACTTTTGACTGTCATCTTTCTTGACTGTGATACTGACACCTGCATCCCTCACTTCCAAAGTATAAGTAGATATACATACTAATCAAGTCATCTCTTAACTTTGTTTTCATTGAGATAACATAGGTAAAGTTCTGTAAGCTTGCTGTACACTTTGTTTTCCAGGCACTCCAGTATTATTGTGGCTTCCTCTTTCTAGGAATATCTGCTCCCTACTTTACCTTCAATGTTCCTTTAGTAATGCAGCCTCAGGTTTATTTAGTTTTAACACTTTTGACTACATCTGGTGAGGCCGCACCTGGAATACTGTGTTCAGTTTTGGGCCCCTCACTGCAAGAAGGACACTGAGGTGCTGGAGCGTGTCCAGAGAAGGGCAAC